>VZRF01002879.1:93765-120290 GCA_013396875.1 Vireo altiloquus | reverse complement strand
GGGAAGGGGGGAGAGGCGGCCACTCACCGTCGTTCCCGTGAAGTTTAGCAGCATCAACCCAGTGGCTCCAGGGCTGCCCCAGCATCGCCTCGGGGCTGGGCAGGGACCTGCGCTCCCCGACGGCCGCCATTGCCGCTGCGGTGGCGGCGGGGCCGGCGCCGCTCCCGCCTCCTCCGCCTCCTCCCTCGCCGTGGCGGGGCCGCCGCTGCCGCTGCCTGGCGGCCGCGCCGCGCTGCTCCCTCCTGACGTCACCCGCGGCCCGCGCCGACATTCTTTCCGCTGCTACAATGTAACGAGAAAAGTCAGCGGCCGCTTAAGGTGGCGCTGCGCTCTTAAGGCAGCGCCGCGGCGCTGTCAGACCGCCCGCTCGCTCTGCTTCCTCCCCGCGGGGAACCTGCGGCCCTGCGGCGGCGCCGACTCACCTCTGCGGCGGCCCGGGGGGCAGCGCCCGGGTGCCCATTATTGCGCGGGGAGCGCTGCCTTCCTCTTCACCGTGTAGGTGAGGCGCGCTTGTGTTCGCGCTAACAAAGCGGCGGAAGGGAGTGCGGGCGGGCAGGGCTACGCCGCCTGCCAGGCGTACGCCAGCTCCATGGGCCGCCTCGCTCCCTCCGCACCGCGGCCCCGCGACCCTACAAAAACAACGGCCGCATCACAAGCCCGCCTGGCACCCGCTGCCCGGACGAGGGGGGGCGGACCGGAGAGCGACGCGGCGGGCGGAGCCGGGCGGGCGCGCCCCGCCCTCATCGCTGGTCCACCTTAAACCCGGCGCCTCCTTAAAGGCAGCGGCGAGCAGGAAGCTCGCTNCCCCCCGCTCCTCCATCCCTTCCCCTCCCTCCCTTCCCTCCCCTCTTCGCCCGGGGCGGCCGCCAAGCCGCGGGCACTGAGGGAACACCGAGCGAGTTTCCTGCGCGCTGCTGCTCTCGTTATACCCGTAACCTGTCACCCACGGAGAGGGTCTTGGCACTGGTATTCCACATTTCTTTTTTAAACAGCTTTTTTTTTCTTTTTCCTTGCCTAAACTTTGCGATGACGTCGAGCTGTGTTAAAAGCGAGGATTAAAGGATGCTGTCGTACCGGGTAACTCTCAGTAACAAAGTCTAAGTTTTGCAAAATCAAGTTCTTTGATAAAAAAATCAGGGTTCAAAATTCATTTATTACAGGGTTTTCTCTTCACTAAAGTGTTCAAGTACCAATGTCAAATTAAACTGTCCGGCCATGATCTGCAACGATTTCTGGCTACGCTTGATGCCACTGGCAGTAACAATATCCTCGAAGAACAGCTAAAAATATATAAACCTGATGTGCTGCCTCCTCTACAGATACTCGAGAGCACAGGACTGGCACTATCAGTGGAACTGCTCACAGATCTCATACATGTATTTACCACGCAGCAGAAATCAGAACTGTAAATAAATTTGTTTAACCTGCAGAGGTGCATGTACATGCAGACTTAGCTAATTTTCATTTTCTGTTTTCATCTGATGTGTGGGACTACACAAGCTAGAGATGTTTCTTTCCAAATTTATGCATATAAAAGATCTATAAATTCAAGCTCATCACATCAGAGTCACACGGGACAGGATAGGATGTAATTATAAGAATAGTTTCAGTGTCCCACCCAACCGATAATTTATGTCACATTCAGAAAGTATCTCATAAAACTGCAGATCTAATAAAGAAATAGCTAGCATGATTTTTCTCTCCCCCTGATCACTGCAAGTCTAACTTATCCTTATAAAAGGCCAACACCATAATATTTAGGCAGACAGCAGCACTGGCTTCTACTGCAGACATTTGCAGTAGAAGGATTAATTATCAAAGGTCATCAGCCTCTTGAGCTAGGCCCTGATGTTTCAGACAGCTACACTGGCTCTTTGCTGCCCTGTCTGTAGCTTCCCAAAATTCTTCATCTTAGTCTGAGCATGAATAAAGGTGTTCATGGAACAAGAGTCTAAAGATGAATGGAGGGCATTATTGTTAAATTAATTATCAAATAGCATAATTTATAATATAGAAAACTACTTATAATTAAAGCTAAGAACATCACTGGAAGAAAAATGTCTGTCAGGTGCTGAACAATTCTGAACAGAACATCAGGTTTTTTTGTGGTGTAGAAGCCAGTCAGGAAAAAAACCTATGCCTGATTTCTTTCAAGCTTAGTTCCTCAACAGTGCTTCACAAATGGAATCTAAGACAGCATCCATAGCTGAATTCAGACACCAGCCATAGGCTAAAGCAAGTTACAGACAGATCTATATTCTCTGTGTCAAATATTCTTATTTATATTACAAACTTCATTCATGCAGCTTTCCTTTGTCCTGGAGTAAGCTGTCAGAAAGCTGCCTCAGCTGCAGTTTGAAAAATAAACCTCGATATGTTCAAGTGTCCATCAAATTCATAAAGGGTTTTTCTACTATTTACTTTACATAAATCATACAGCCAATACAGTGACAAGGAACCAAACAGAGCCATAGAACACCATCATCTACCCTTTAACAGTGACAGAGTCGACCATGGCAGATCAATTTAATGTTCACACATCACATGACTCTTTTCTTTAAACATTACCAATGTGTTTATGTCAAATTATGCAAAAATTGGCAAAATCACATGAATTAACTAACTACATTAACAGGCCAATAGATTATCGACTTCTTAGTTTCTAAAATTGACACTCATCAAGTTACTCAGAAGTGCCTCTTGCTTTAGAAGCGCCAGCCACACATGTAAAAGCACACGCCACTGTTATTTCATATAGCTTTGATTATCCCCTTTATGGCTCTTCTCTGCTCTTTCAATCTGGCTGTTGCATTTTTTTTCCCTCCCTATTTCACAGCTTTTCTTCTTTCCCTATATATTCCCACTCAAGATCTCATTCTGCAGTCTAGGCCTCAGCCTGTCCTTTGGTAAACCTTCCGCTACTGAAATATTTTCTCGCTGTGCCGTGAGTACATCAATGTTCCAATAGAGGGAGGGAAGTGGCAGCAGAAGGATCAGTTCATCAGTTCAGTGCACAAGACCAATTAGTCAGACAGCAGAAATAGGGGCAGATGAAAAATTAATTTTACAAGGACTGGAAGTGGCAAGAACTTTCTTTCCCCACAAAGTCATTAGGCTGAATACGTTGTTTGGGTTCTTTAAAGCACACTAGTTCAATTTTCTTACTTTGTTTCCATAATGCTGTACATGGATGCATTGATTATTTTAGGCAAAAATTGGGAAACCCCTGAAAATCCATCATGTTAGAAGGCGATCAGAATTGAAAACACATGTACAAGCTGTAGACTTTAACAGATGTGACTCTTACTGAGACATCCAGTTAGAAGTGCAGTCATCCAAAGCTCCCTTGGTGGCCAGCAGAGAGGAAGGGATACTTCTGGGATCAGTTTGGTCCCTCCTGGTGCAAAACACTATTTGAAGAAGCCCTTCTCTTCCCACTGACCACAGAAGTAGCCATTGATGACCACACACATAAATTAGGCACCTGCATTACACATCCAGAATTAAGTGGGGTGAATCCGGCCAGGAGTGGGGAGAACATTTGAGTGTGGAAAACTGCCTAGAAGCCAATGCTTCTCTTTAACAGAACAAAAACAAGCTTGGAAATACCACTGGTTCTAAGGGCTTATCTGAGGAAGCAAAATAGCCCAAACAGTAGCATTGGGACTGAGACAATGTGTGAAAAACCACGAACTGCTCATACCTGTGAATGACAACAAGTATTCAGAGAACAGAGAGAAAACACGAGGAGTTAAGCTCAAAGAGAAAGTAGAGAAGGAAAAATATGAGGTAGGAAAATAGCAGAAAACAGTGAATGATATAGAGAAAACAGTCAAATAATGATGTGAAGAAAGCATAAACAAAACATGTAACACAGCCTGCAAAAGCAAAGAAAGGAGACAAAAATAGGAAACAGAACATACGAAAAGGAAAGCCCACAGTTTTAAAGCTCACTAAGTAGATTTAAAAAAAAAATAAACATGGCTGGCAAGACAATGCTTAAATGTATACCTACAAACAGCATGCAACTGCTGAAAACTGCAGCGGATGGTTATTTCGTGGCATGACACTGCAGGCATTATTTCACCTGTACCAGCAGGTTTCATTCTTTTGCCAGGTGGTCCGGGAAAGCCGTTCAAACAGGGAACACCTACTTCAGCTGTTCAGTTAGAACCTGTATGACAGCCACCGTATAGGACCTGAGATATGATAACTCTTAACTGGAATGAAAAAGGAAAGATGAATCTGCAGCCGAACTCTTTTAAGAGCAGAAGTACAATGATACGATTCACCGATGATTCTCCACAATGGAAGTGAAAGGATGTGAGAGTTGAAGTGCAAAGGGAGAGACAGGGAGAATCCATGGGGGTGTCATTTTATCAGTACTCAGAAGAAAGGAAAATAGTGAATTCACAAAAAGTCTGTCAAGGAGAAGCTCTGAGGGGCATTGTGGCACTAAATGAAATCAAGCAAGTTAATTCTAGCCAAAAGGTATGAAATGACCAAGAAGGGCTTAAAAACTAAGAACAAATATTATTACTGAAGACTTGTTGGTAGATGGGATTCACGATGAAGTCACAACTCAAGCAGCTGAGATGTTAAAGTCCTGACCCTCCCATCAGCTCCTGCTGACAGCATTGGAATGGGGAGCACATTCTGTGCATTTTAAAATCTATATCCAGTATGAGAAATATATAATTGGGCAAGTATGGAAGTAAGAGATAAAAAGTTCACATAAATCAGAATATCCAGATGAAGACAGAACTACCCAGCCATAACAAACAAACCATTTAATTTAAGCCCCATTATGGAAATATATTAATACACTAAGAAAAACACATTATGGTAACCTGTAGTTTACTCCAGGAAATCAAGCAACTTCTCCCTTTATAACTATACACAGGATTGTGATCCTGCAAAATATATACTAATCATAAGCAGCACACAATAAAAAATTATATAAGAAATCATGCCAGTCTGTTATCCTTTTCCCCACAGATCCTGGGAACAGGTGGATGTCTATAATTTTATTTATGAGTAACACTTCAAAGGTGAAACTGGAGATGCTCAGAAGCATTGGAACACAGCTACTTTACATGCTGGAATATAAATTATTGTGCATACCTACTATAAACCACCTGTATCAGAGGAAAGAACAATAGTGTTAAGATTAGAAGACTAACTTAAGGTATCCTTTTCTGAGAAGGAAGAATTGAGGAATGGAGGCTAATAAGAAAATCTGCAAAGAATTCTGCCTTAGGATGAGAACACAATAGATGCCCCTATATGTTTATCCAAACATCACAATAACACTTTTACACCCAAATTATAAGACAATGTCATTGCCATGCATTCAGAACCTAGCAAAAGACTACAACCACCTCCTTCTTTCGCTAACTTTCAAATACATCTGCAAGAATTAATGGCACAGTGATCTAAAGCAGAATAATGAATAGAGGAGCACAGATCTTTGCCCTGCTTAATGTCACCACATACTGTCAATTCTTGAAGGGAAATTTACAGAGAAAACACTCTGTAGTGATACAAAGTTTCCAAGTGTTAAAGGTAAATAGGCAAAACTACACAAACTACATCCAGTTAATGATCTAGAAACCAAACTAATGTTTACTAATTTTACATAAGGTACTGAAATCCCCATTTGAATTTGGAAATGTTAAAACAATTTCAGTAACCTAAGTGTGCAGATGAATCATTTTAATCAGAGGAATCATAAAGAGGTATGACCTTTTATAGTCTCATTTATAAACAGAGAATATGATATTACATCTTGGAATTACTTAAGTACACAGCTATTCAGGCCAATTGTAACAAAACCAAAGCACTTGATGGGGACAATTTGGTACTACTGATCTTCTGCTGCAACCTAACTACCATGCAAGGTTTCATAACCCTGACTGGTTTCTTGCCAGTTTAAGACTCTGGGTCCAAGCACAGCTCACAGGACTCAGGTTCCTTGAGGCCACAGCCACACTACCTGTGATGGGAAGCTGTGAGGCCCCATACACTCAGGTGTCTGATGTGCTTCTAACATCAAACCAAGGATCCTATGAATCCTGGCACAAGGAAATTTAAACTTTCTTCTCATGTTTGACTGCTGCTTGCTGAGGCTACTTGCTCTGACCACATGCTTAGCAAGTTAACAACAAAATATTACACAAATTGGACATGGACAGGTTTGTGGAGCTTGACAGGATGCACGTGAGGGTGCTAAGAGAGTTAGTTTGAAAGGTCACAGATGGGGACCAGGAGATTGCCAGCAAACTGGTTAAACTGCTGTGCCCAAAGCATGGGAATGCCTCAAAATCAAATGGTAATCCATCTCAGAGTTCCCTGGGGATCAATATTGGGCTCAATCCTATCTGATATCTTTTGGTATTATCTGGAAGACTGGAATAAATACATCATCAAGTTTGCAGGTGTCACAAAAACTTGGAAAACAAATAGATCCACCAAAAATGTCCTTATATACAGAGATTGTGACAGGGTGGAAGACTGAGCCATTTCAAGAGACACACTAAAAAACTGGACAGGGTCCAGCAGAGAGAAAATGAAGTTATTAGAAGGTTGGAAAATTTTGTGAAAAAATGAGAAGGAATTGGATTCATTCAGCCTAAAGAAGAGAAGATTCAGGTGAGATGCAACCACAGTCTTCCAAGTAAAAGATAATTACAGAAAAGATAGAGGTAACTCTCTTCACAAGGAACAAGGTGACAGGGCAAGAGACAACAGGCACAAGTTGCTTCAGAAGTTTTGCCTAGATGCAACACCAAAATATTTACTGTGAGGACAATTAAATATTGGAACAGGCTGCCCAGAGAAATTGTGAACTTTCTCTTGCTGAAAATATTTAACCCTTAGCTTAACCAGGCCTCAGATAACCTGCCTTAAACAGAAGGTTGGAACAGATGATGTCCAGAGGATTGTTCCAATCTAGACTTTCCTAGGATTATATGAATGCCTGATAGAACATGTTTAAATATTGGAAGATGTTGTGGCCCTACTCAGTGATGAGGAGCAAGGAAGAAGAAAGAACAAAGCAAGTTTTTGCAACATTTCCTGGAAAATCCAGGGAAGCATTTCTCTATAAAAACTTCAGGTATTACAGCTTCCAGTGTTACATATTGCAAGATCCAGACTGTAACAAACATTCCTCACAGCTGAGCCCAGGTTAACTCTGCCATTTAAATAAGCTCTGCAGGCCAGATCCATGCTAACTGTAATGGCCCTTTCTGATGCAATCTATTTTAAAATATATTAAAAGATGATTTGCCCAGCAAATACTGGCCAGACTGTAATAGTCTGGATTCTTCATGTCTGTGCATAAGAGTGAAGTTTTTTTTTCATGGAGTTAAGCAAAAATATACAAAACCGTGAAATGCACGTGATGATAAAGAGTAGAGATAAATGTAAGGGAAACAGAGAAAGAAACAGATAATCTTTCAATGAATTAGCAGTACCTGATAAAACAATCTGCACCAGCAGCCTTTCAGACAAAATTTCAATCCCTTATCATAATTTTCTCTTTTTTCTAACATTCTGCAATGAACACTGGTCATACAGAATAAACCCACTGTGTTATGCAACTGTACAGTCTTATCTCAGATTACAGTTCTACTTTCTGAACTTTTAAGATAGTAGGACTGATGCAGCTGGTAGGCTATGGCATATGCCAGAGCCTAACAGCCTCCAAATGCTTTAACATATCATGGCAACAGAAAAAAATAATTATTCAGAAAACAAAGATTACTTCTTTTAAAATATAAAAAATAATAAATATAAAATACTTATTCTACTATATTCCCTTCTGCTACAATTTACTTTTCCAAATCACTTCACCTAATTGATTGAAAGATATAATCCAGTTTAGTTTCATCTTCTTAAGTTTGGCAGTTGCATGCCAAGTTGAACTCCTTTTAGGTTGACTGTAAGGTTGCTCTATTTCCCACTGAAACATACATTATACATCTGCATTTAAAAAAAGTCTCCCCACTGCATCTGGTAACACTTCAGACTTGCTTTGCAATCCTGCTAATATCCTGTTCTCTACGCTTCTCACATCTAAAGCATGAGAATCTTTTGCTTGAGGAAAATATTTGGTTAAGCATGTCACAGTACCTTGAAAGTATGGTGAATCGCTGGGTTGATTTACCAATTGATCTTCATGGGTTCAGATTTTGGAAGCTTTTCTTAACTTGTACCTGATTAATTCTGAAAGAAAAGAAAAAGAGTACAGCATTAGGACATTTGAAACCTTAACTCCATTACCTAATGATAAACGTATCTATTTAAAAACTAATACAAATTTTGTCAATTTTACAAACACAGTTTCTGCAATAGTTGTCAAATTGAAAGGTAAGCAGGGAGCTGTTTTGGTGTCTTCTGTACAGAGCAGCTCTCTAAATGGCAGTCTGACATTACCAGAAAGGTATGCATTGGATGAAACCTCAATCTTCAGCCCAGTAACTGCACTTGCATTGACTCTTACTGACCAGATTCCCAAGCAGATGGTTGTGTCTGTATCACAAGCTGGAAACACAACAGTGCTGCATTTTCTGCACAGGATTTTTCTAAAATACAGCACAACTCCGAGAACATGGGCTTTCAGGATGCAGCCATTGACAGCTTTACCACGATGCAACAGAACATGGAGAGCTAAAAACGATCCTTCACATAATCAACATCAGGGACTATAACTGTACTACTGATGAAGAATTTACAGACATGTACAGATTGAGGTCTTCCCACAAACGGGACCTTTATCATCTCAAGCTTAGGTTTTTAAGATCCTTTTATTCAATGCTTATAAATGGGTCTATATAAACTAAACCTAAGCCCAGTTTGCTTTGGTTTAGCATAAATCAGTGCCTAACTGGTTAAAGGTAAACGAAAACTCAGTTAAAATTTAGAAAAAAGTTCAACTATATTCGTGCACAGGTTATATTTAAGATCAATTAACTGATTTTTACAAGTGCTTTGAAATTAAATGGGTGGGGTTTTTTTTCATCACTAAAAAGCCATTAAGTCACATACGAATAAGCCAATCTAGCACTGGGACTGGATGACACTTCAGAGAAAACTATTTTTTTCCTCTCAAAGGACTAGAGTCCAGACAAGAGGAATGCAGTCCAAGAGGGCATCCCCCAGTCTGTAGGGCTCTGCTCCAGTGGAAGGTGCAGAATGAAGCTTTTCCTGGCTTCTGGCTGCTCCTCTGGGAAGACATCTGCCAACAAAGTTTAAGTCTTTAAAGTCTTCTCATGCACTGAGGATAAACCCTTTTTTCATCTTTTCCTTTAAACTGTAGCTTAGTAGCTACCATTACCTTGACTAAGATCCTCTAGAGATATATTTACTATTTCTAAGATTGACTCTGCTCAGTGACATAACTGATCCTAACAAGAACATCCAACTTGATTATATTCTAGTTACTGCATAAAATCCAAATTTTTCCTGTTTTCAATTGACAAAACTTGAGACCAAGTCCAGTATTATTTTTTTCTCTCCTCTGCAGGCACTGTTTTGCTTTATGCTTCATAGAAGTGATCCTTAGCATATTTCTGCACTAGAAGAAGTCTCAGAAAATGCTGTATTTCCTTGTTACACATACAAATCTCACTGAATACTACAGTATTAAATTTTCTCTTCAACTCCTGCTGCTGCTAACTAGGAAAATGCAATACAGTGTTTATCAAAAATCCTTTTTGTCCTTTGTTAGTTTATGACAGGAGACTCCAAATTGACATGGATCATCCCCTTCCCAGAAGATCATTCAATGTTTAGCCTCAAAGTAACAAGTCCTTTGAGCATATGACCTACCTGCTGTGGAAGTAGCTCACTCCTCCATCTCTACCCCAATTTCTTTAGGGGACATGAAAGCTCTGCATGCAAAACACTCTTTCTTTTATTCTGAAGTAAATGTTACTTTTTCATAAAAGGCAAGTTCTGTTCCTTCATGCAAAAATGAAAACAAAAACTATAAAGCAGAAGACATCTCAAAAGACTACAAATCTAGAAATAGGGTAGTAAAGAAACAAACAAGACAAGGGTGAAGGAAGGATCAGCAAAACTTTTATTCCTGTGTATAAAAGACCAGAGCAAACTATGTCACCACCTGTGAATTTTGCTGTAGGGATTACACCTGCAGTTGAGTTTGACAGAAATTAAAAGAATAAGTTTCAAAATAATAAATTGACACCTCAATGACCCATTTAAGAGAACTCTTTCTCTGGATAATGGGTGGCAGAGAACAGGAATGATTCTTGTTGAGAATTTACAGCAAGTCAATTACAACCACAACTGTCAGCAGAGAGTAATGGAAGGAAGTCATGGAATGATTGAGAACAAGCCAGGTGGAGCTCTCTCCTTGGTACCCTGGGAAAGGAAGAGTTAGTTGAAAGGTGGAAAATGACAAAAATAAGCAAAGCAGCAATCCAGAAAAATGGAAAAAGCCCTGCATTTCCAAACCAGTGAAGCATTATGTCACTCTTATCGCCTGACTATCGAGGAAACGTGGATGAAATCGCTATTTAATACTTTGAAAAGTTACTGATATGCAAGACAAAAAACCACAGCCTGGTAGAGCAAAAGCTATACCCCAGTCAAAACTGTATCTACACACATTACATATAATATAGGCAGAGTTATAATTACAAATGCATATTATCCATTTAAGGGGAAACACATTTACATGAAAATTGTAATTGCAAATAAATTCATTAAAATAAAGAAAATGGAAATGTATGTGATAGAGCATCCCTAACTTTTGAAGGCATCAAAACTAATGCCTCAGCTACCAAGGTCCTTTAACTGTTTCTTTTCAGGTGCCAGAAATATGCACCAAAGAATGTGCCTAAATTTTGGAACACTCTTTCACTTATGTTACCTACTAAATATTCAAATTTAAGATGAAATACACAGGTTATATTTATATAAACAAGGATGTGGACATGCAGGGTATAATCATGTCACCCAGTACTGTGCTTCATTTAGGCATTTTATAAGTCTGGGGATAACCTCACAAGGTTTCATTCTGCCCCGTGGAGAGGCAGGAGCAGGAGTGTGTGGAGGGAGCAGGAGCCAGGCAGCAGCAGGCCAGGGGCTGCTGATATGGCCAGCTGGCAGCTCAAGGGTAAATCCCAGCAGTTCCCTGGCTAATCCCAGCTGTGCTAGAGACTAACTCTGAACCCACCCACTACAGAATCTCAGGGGGGTCAAAGATGGTATCAGAACCACCAACTGCATAATTGGTCCTGCTAGTCTCTCCAGGAGACACAATGCTTCATGTCTTCACAGACTGAAGCTGAACTGAACTACCAGCTCCATGCTTCAGAGACTAAATACCAAACTTCCGTAAACACCAATTACAAAATCACAGCTTCTCAAGATTTCATGTATTTCCCATATTCCTAACACCAATAGCAAGCATTCCTCAGAATTATATAAGTATTTACTATTATTTGTGCAAACAGAAATGCAACAGAATATTTGGTGTAAAATATAGTAATGATACAAGTTATTCTGAAACTATTTCAAATATGCATAGGTATCTTAATAACAAGAAGGATCAAACTTTAATAACTAATATTTTAGTTACTACCTAACTAATACCTTAATCAATGCAGAAGCAATAACACCTTTTGGATAACTGATAAAAACTGCAAATTGATAAAAATTGCAAAATAATTATGCACAGCAAAGTGCACTTGACAGGTCTTAATGTTGACTACCATAATCTTCCTTTGTCTAATGACAACAGGCAAAGACCAGCTTTCATTCTCTTCCTCAACAAATCATGTCATCACTGATTTTATCTTCCAACAATTTCTCTCTTAGAAGCCTTCTTCAGCAGTAACATTAACAAAGTCGTAAGAACCCTTTGCATACTCCACTTCAACAGCTTAAGTAAAACCACACAAAGCACTGAACAGAAAGGCAAAGAACATACCTCATTTCAGAAATAATGCAAGATTTTCTATAAGCAAGTATTTTGTCTTATATTCCAAAATACCTACATCTTGCAGTATGATTTACACCACTATTTATTTAAAAGTTCAATCCATAAAACACACATGCAGCAAACTAAGATAAATATGGACAGATGAAATGATGTTTATACATTTCTTTTAAAATGGTATTTACATATGTCTGTAGAGAAAAAAAAGATACGTTCTGCATTTGAAGCCACAGAAATATTTTATACCAATTACAACTTGTATTACATCAGAAACACAAACAATGAAGCCCTGTAGCTAGCAATGAGACACTGGACATACAGATTTTCTGTTTTTAAAATCAAAAAAAATCCTGATTGGATCATTTTAAAGGGTGTATGAAGTAAAACAGTAATGAAGTAAAAAACTAAGAAAAATATATCAACACATAATATAAACTTACTTTTCAAGACAGAAAGGCACAGCTAATCAAGGCAATTGAGAGTATATGAATAATATGATTTGCAAAATTTATTACTGAGCTTCTCTGTTAAAGGTAACATTATTCAAACAACACTGTCACAGTTATTGCAGATTAAGATTTTCAAATTAGCTCCTTGTGTATATCATTATTTTGAGTGGCTGCATTTTATCTGTCTAATTTTAAATTACTGCAGGCAGATGAAAGTCATCCTAAAATCTCACTCATAATTCAGGTACCATACCACTAACCTTAATAGAGATGCTGATTCCTACACAGGTACAACACTATTCTCAATGTAAACAAAGGACACTGGCATGCACCCCAGGCTAAGGATGTCAGCATTTTTTAAACACCTTTCTGACTGTTCCATTTTATGGTGATGCAATATGACCTACATTTTCAACAGTCAGAGACAGAGAGATAGAAAGGGAGGAGATAGAGAAAATACAGACAGACTTTTGCTGTCCTTATCCTCCACCAACAACAGCTTTAACTGTCCCTCATGGGGGTGGTAATGGGCAAAAATAAAAGCAGAATAACCTTACTGTCAATTCTGAATGAGAAGCTGAAAGATAGGCAAGTGTAAGAAATAGCAATTTTTTTCCTACAATCCTGTGAATAAGTACATAGTGACACCCTCAACAGGAAAGAACAGTAGAATCAGTAATTTTATAATCAGTTGCCAGAACAAAGCTGTCTGCAATACAGATGCTTATTTTGCTACCTTGTATTTCCTCTCACATTGCTACCACTTCATTTCCATGTATTCCTTTAAGATCTCAAAACGAAACACAAAATACTCCACATCATTATCAACATTTTTACAGACAGAAGAATTGAGGAAGGAGGAGTGATTTGCCTACACTTACATACCAGGCCCAAGGCAGGCTTGGGAACACAAAGCATCACTCTTCATTATCTCTGTCCTCTGCGATCTATTAGGGACTGTGATATGTGTCATCCTAATATATAATCTGGACATAATACCAGAATTATCTCTATCTTGTATTTCTTGCACATGAACATCACACAGAAATCTGTACTAAATTCCTAACTTTCAGAAAGCTTTCCCTCGCAAATGATGGTCCACATTTTTCAAACTGGCTCTGGAAATGCACTTGACTGAACTGTAAAACTTGGCTCTGGAAATGTTAATGGTCTTTTTCATTATAAACGTGAAAATTTAGACCTAACTAAACCTTTGGTAGGTTTTTTTATTCTTCTGCAGCTAAAGCACCTTTCTTTCAAAAATCTGTAGTTTTTCACAGTTAAAACTAGTATGTTAAAAAAATAAAAGCTTGTTGCTAGACTTGTATTAAGCAAAAATCAAGATCTTTTCATTTTTGGTTACTCATTTTTGGCGCAAAAATATCCTGCAGAATATTGGCAAAGCACTTAGAGCATCAGAATTCCTTTACTAGAGCTGGTAGTTAATCCAGCATGTAAAATAACAGTAAATAATTCTTTTATATTTAAAATTGAAGGTCAAAACATGATCCTAAATATACCTCTGTACATCCAGAATTACTTCAGCTCTTTCCAAAGAGTTTCTTGGGATTTGCACATAGGTAAACAAGACTGTAATTTGACACTATATTTGAAACCAGAGATCAAGAAAATGTATAGATTAATCTTGGGTTTGAACTGTGATTTTATGATAAAAGTAGCTTTCTTATCAAGCATCATTCACCTCATGAAGTGCAATCAGCCCTACACAGCAAGGGGTGAGAAATTGTTGTTCATTTGCTTGAGTGCTGCTGCCTTCTCCAACAGCAACTTTCTATCAAACTGTTTAGCAGTGAGGAGTTAGTGAGGCAAACAGCACCTACACCAAGAGAGAGAAAGAAAAACCTTAAAGCTCATCCTACTTTAAAGAGAAGAGACAGAGTGGAGAATCAAGAGACAGACTGCTAACAAATATGAAGGAAGGGAATTACTGTATAATGATGGGAAAGTGTTTGGAAATTGAGAAAGAATGAACACTACAAAGGGAGGATGAGGATGCAGGTGGTAGGGTGGATACAAGGTCTTAAGCAAAAAAGAGAACTATTTCTCCTTCAACACTTGTCCATAAGACTGTGGGGAAATCCTCATTCAATTAAATGAAATTACAATCACACATTTCCCCACTCCTATTATCCCTGACTGCACTTCAGTCAATCTGCTTTACTCTTTGAAACTGAATTTAGTGAAAAACTGGTATTTCTTCCATTATAAACAAATTTATATCTGTTAATTTAGGAGAGGAGTCATGCTGATGTAAAAGAAATCACTTCCATACTGTCAGCATTACTAAAGCTCTCTTTTGTGAATATTTTACTGCAACATTTTCTGTCCTTTCCTTTTTTTTTATTCCTTTCTTCATAGTACCTCTGCTGCAGTTCAGAAGGGAAAGAAGCAGAAGTGACACTTTTATTTCTATCCAACACCATAAAAATTTCAGCTGGACAATTCAATCAGTGCAGGGACCAAGACCAGCATCCATCTCAGAACGACTCTTCCCTTTGCCTACTAGTGACTGCCATCTAGAGCCAGAGTGCATCGCCTCACACAAGCAGGACAGAAATGTCACAGCAATGACTGAAATGTCAACCGCAGTCAAAAGAAAGAGAACAAACCAAGAACTCACACCCTAGAAAGGTACAACCAACTTAAGAGATTACATTAGTTAGGTTTCTCTTCGTAACATGTCTTCTAAATAATAAGCATTTGGTCCATGTCTCCCTGTTTTTCTCTGAAAACTGCTATGTTGTTATACATATTTAAGTCGCATATGTGGGGAAAATATATATAAAACAGCACTATACTGGTTTTCAAGTAAATCCTGTGTTTCAGTTTGTTTGCTAAGAAATATGCTGGGCCATGCTAAGAAACTGACTACAGAATCTCATCATTAGCTGAAGATGCAACAGTGAAATTCCAAAGACTACCTGTGTTAAAATGCTGACAAGCCTAACACTCATGACATTAGTGATATTAATAAGACAAGAAATGTCTTTTTAGTGACATGAAACTTAATTTAAAACCCCTAATATTTTCATTTCAAGAAATACATTCATACTGACCCAAATATACCAGTAGCTTAAATGCCAACAAAAGCCCACCCAAGCAAACAGCAGTTCTGACACAAGGTATGCTTGACACATATTTATAAACTGTATTAATTCACAGCTGCTTATTGCACTGTATAAAATCATATCTTTTTCTAACTACTACTTATGTAACTATTAATAACATGCCTAATTCTCAAGAATTAGTCAAACAACCACTACATACTCTTTAACAGAATAAATTTTTGTTATCATTTACCTGGAGAATATAATAATTTGCATTTTAAATATTCCAAATAGCAGTACCCTTCTCTGCAAACTATACACAGATGTAAAGCCAAAGCTGTGTAAGTGTTAGCATATTCTTTAGCTATTAAAATAATTTATTAGCTATGACTAATAATGCCTTGCGAAGTTCTCTAGTTTCCTCACTCTGCTGCTCATGGACAGGCAGACTGGTAATGGTGCATTACACAAACAGAGGACTTCTCACATATATCATTCCATTAGATACACAACCTCCAGGTTCCACAGTATCCCTCCTTTTACTGCTAGTCCCACTAAGAAATTAATTTTTCCTAAGGGGATACATATTCACGGATAAAATGAAATGAAATTGAATTACAAATCTTACTGCTGAACACGGCTACCTATGTATGAACCAAATGTCAAGCTGTAGTTACTGAAATCAACAGTTTGGATGCAGCCAGCTGGAACAATTACTCATTCTGATCCACACTCAGGACATGTTTTCCCCCACAAGGCATTCCACTAATCCCCATCATTTTTCCAAGCAGAATAACAATTCTGTAACTGGCCTAGATGCAACATTACAGCTGAGAAGAATATTTAAACAGAAGGATGAGAGGGACTCATTGTAGAGTTGTCCTGGAGGATGACGTGAAAGAAGCACTGCCAAAAAACCCAAACCTGTTGAAAAACACAACCTTTCCTTAGCAACTACCACAGCCTTTCTTACAGATACAACAAATTCCACTTGAAGTAGAACAGATGAACAGGTTACAGAGCTGGAGAATAGTTTCAGCATTATCCTATTAAAATGTGTCCAATATGTCACTAAATATCTGTTAACCAAAGGAGAGACGGAAGGAACCTCCAAAGGTCAGCCAGTCCATCCCTCAGCCCCAGGGCATGATAACTAAGCTACCTGGTAGGAACAATACAAGGAATCAAACCTATTCTTAAAGACCTGGGGCAACAGACAAGCCATTGTCCCACGGTGACTATTCCAGCTGTTCAATACTTCCACTAGAGAACTGTGTTTGTCCATGATCAATCTTCATTTCTGGAATATGATCTATTTATTTCTCCACTTGCCACAAGCCCCCTCCTTTGCAATGCCCTTCAACATATCTGTGTTCTCTCCCCCTGAGTCCTTTTTTACTGTAAGGAATTGCATTCTTGTGGCAGGCACACATTGTTTATGCATCATGGTTTTTTAGATTTTTAAGCAACTACACTGGCATCTCCATACCTCCTCTTTCCTAATTTCATTCAATCCAGACCTGATGTCCTCTGTGAGTGCAGTTAACAAATACTTTATTTCAAAACTAAAGCAGATCAAGCAAACTTATTTTCACAAACTCAGGATCTTTAATATCATTATATAGATTTTTTTTGTTGTTTTTTTGTCTAAGAAAGTTTAGGAAGCTCAGCTAGAATACAGCATGCACTCCTACTCTATGCAGTGATTTTACATATAATTAAAACAAATAAAAGCACAGATGATATTCCATCACTTCAAAAATTCAAGTCCTGTTCATGAGTTAATAAAATGTCACTATTATGGTGTGAGCACAAATATAAAAAGTAGGTTGGCCCCATTGCCCTGCAACAAAACTATACAGTTTCCTATTTATATCAGAGATGATGCTCAAAGAAGAGCTGTCAAAAACCAGAAACACAGAAAAACACTCATAAAATGGTAAGAAAAATAAAAATAAAAAAATTTATCTGAAAGCTTCAGAGTAAATCTTCACAAAATATGACCACATGAAAGTGAGGTTTTTCTTTTATATATCCTCCAGTCCTATATTTACGTGCATAAAGTATCAATAGTTATGTTTTCTCTTTTTGAAGTATTTCTTTTCCTCAGGCAAATATCACTCTTAAGCTTTAAATTCTCTGACAACGACAACTATATCTCATATCAACATTGCTCTCGATGAGACACTTGCCTGAGAAGATCTTTGACTCGACACCAGAAATCACAGAATTTCCAATCACTCCTTCCTCCTTTCCCAACAAAAAGGATAATGGAGCGTAGCCAAGTCTGGATCCTGCTGACAACCGGATTAGCAGAAACCATTCCTTTAACTACAGTGACATATAGTTAAGATAATATTTTCCTATTTCTATATCTTTGTAAAAAAAAAATTACATTTTGTTGTGAATTGCTGTAACACATTTCTCAATGACAACACACGGTGCTGTACCCTACCCACACCTCCCAGAAGGTGCCCTGTGCTAGAGCTCCCTGTTAGTTATTTTTCCCCAAGCCATGGCAGTATTGCAGCTGCTTAAAAGACATCACCTGCACAGAAGCCAGCAGAGAACAACTACTTATTTAAAGACAACTTAACTTTTAGAGGCCTCTGCAAAGAAGGAACACATTCTAATAGCATCCATCTCAAACAAAGATGCAGAATAGCAATTTCACTAACTGATATTAGCAGAAAGAGAAGAAAATGTAGGTTGTAAAATGGCTCTTAGGGTTGAAACTCTCTGTGCCAAATTTAGTAGGCCAGTCCTAGAAAGACATGAGGAACAGACTCTGTGAGGAGGCAATTACAAACCAAGATTCAATAAGAATAATTCCTTCATTGGGAAATTTGTTACCTGTATTATCATCATAAATCTATGCCAACATTTGAGAGGATGAGTAAGGTTCAAAATCACTTCAAGGGCCTACAAGACCAGGACAGACTTCTTTAAACATTTGAAAACAACAGTTCTTGAGCTATTTCCTTCCATTTGTTTGATGATAGGAACTACAGTTACCATCAGTCACTCTTGCTTGTGCCAGTCTTTCATGTGACAACAGGAAAGAAAAGCTCCACCAGAAAATCTGACAGTAAATATCCTCCTATTCCAATCCAGACAAAGTGGCTGCAGCTCAAGAATCTTGTATGTTTTATTTTAATACACATGTGCATAATTTTATTTCAGGATATGTTACTGTTCAACACCATTCTAACTTTATATACATATATACACACATACCAAAAACCACAAGCAGTTGTCAAAAATTAAAAAACCCCCACCAACTCATAACTGCCAAAGTGACACTGGAATGAAACTGAAATGAAAATATTTACCATGAACCACAAAATCACAGGTGCATACTTATTATTAGCATGGCTTTCTTTTACTCTGATCTCCTACAAGCCAATCTTTATTAATCTAAGTTATAAAATCCAATTTATCTGCCTTGCCTCTTTTATTAGTTCAATTCTGTGTATAATCAACATGTAAATTTTTATTAAAATAAAAGCAGAAGGCAGAGAAGCAAAAAGAACTCGTGGTTTTCAAGCATTCTGCACTAAAGTTTTGCAAAAAAAAACCCCAACAAGTGAATCTGAATGCTTGTTTATAGTCTCTACTAAAACATTCTTGTAAGAGAAAGTTACTTTGTAACCTATTTGAAATAAAATATTATAAGAATAGATACATTGTTACATATTTTCATAACTACTATTGAGAGAAGTAACACTTTGGGCTTAATGTTTTGGACACACATACAGCCCCTTTCATATCTCAATTGAAAGTTTACATGTATGTATACATACACATGTATATACATATACTTTATAGATAATGTATTTTGTGTCCAATTCCTCTTTTTACTAATGCTTGACATTAACTTGTCCATTTACCTTTTGTAACCCACCAAAATATTTTATGAGGCAGATTATTTTATTCCACTATTTGTTTGGGTTTTTTTTTTCCTGCTTCTTGTACTTTTCAAGCTCAAATTCTATCCCTGCTTGAAAATAAAGCACAAAAATCACCGGGGTGGCACTTGTATGTCTTTGAACAGAATCCAACCTGCAATGCAAAAATTATCTTCATTGTTCCTTTCTTGCACTTCTGAAATTACTGGTTTGCTTTTATGAATTACTCCCTTAAACACTTTAGTCCTCAGTCACTGAATATCTTTTGTGTTGGGTTTCACTGCTGAGTTCAGTCTATCATTCTGACAGCAACACCACTTCGCACTAGTCAACAGTCTGATGATTACAAAATTCACTCTGATGGAAAGAATTATGGACATTAATCCCCTCAGAAAGGAGGAGAGCTGGGTTGAAGTCTCCCACACATGTGGTGAGCAGTCCAGCAGATAATAGCTCTGCTAATGATGAAAAGGGAACCAGAACCACCACCACCTCCCGGGTTTAGAAAGCAAAGATTGACCTTTGCTCCCTTTCTGAAAGAAAGGGCTTATGATCCTACTTTCAAGAGAGCGTGAATCCAAAATGCTCCCTGGAGAAAGGTGCTTAGCCCTGGATAGAGGCAGGATTTAAGCATGTTCCTACTTCAGCTACTGCGTAGAAAATGTGCAGATTCACTATCTTCTTCAAACTGCTCTGGCTGGTATAATTTTAACAAAACACCAACAAATACTAAAGAATTTGCCCCCCCCACTTTCATGGAAACATGACCCAAGTGGCCTTAGCCAGACCAACCTCCCCTTTGATACAACCAGCTTGAACCACAACCTGGATCTGGCACTTCTGGATCTGACAGTCTCTGCTGGAAATGCCCAGTTATCCTCTCATCACATTTCTCTTGAAATACTTGTTTAAACCATCTGTGTTGACAGCAAACGAAGCAATAGTTTAGAAGCTACATTTGGCACACCAGAAAAAGAAAGTGAAGAGAATATGCCATCTTCCAAAGGCCACAACTTCACTTTGGGGTTTTACACTGTTTCCAGTCCTTATTGGAAGGCTAAGTGGCCAGAAACAAAGTTCAGTGTTTTCACAGGATCATAGCATCATAGAACCATAGAATATTATGAGCTGGAGGAAACCCACAGGAATCATGGAAGCCCAACTCCTGGCCCTGTTCAGGACATTCCAACAATACACCCTGTGCTTGAGAGTGTCATCCAAACATCCCTTGAGCTCTGGCAGATTTGGGGCTGCAACCATTTTCTGGGGAGCCTGTTCCAGTGCCATCTGTATTTCATCTAACATTTTAAAAACTAAAACCTGAGCAGGCATCACCCAAGCATGTAATCATGCCTCCAATTATTTCTATTCCTCTGCTCAGGCTTGCACCTCAGAAATCAGGGGTGAGAATGTGTGTCAGTGTATCATGTTTAACGGGAACTATAAATTGTAGTTGTGCTTGAACATTGCCCACTGGTAGAGTTTCTCTATTACAAGAAAATAAACCATAAAATAATCCAAAGCAAAACAGAAACCAAATTTAAAACAAGAAACAGACGTTTATTGATAGACCTTATACTCTTTCTCCATCTCCTGAGCCAGAAGCCTTTCTTTCAACATCTCTCCATGATGTGGCCAAGCTCAAAGCCTTGTAAAATTTCTATGTCTTCTTTTACAGTTTGGGACTGCTTTTAAAAAATAAATAAAAGAAAACAAACTTAACCAACCAATTTTATTAAACTTCGAAAAGCTGACTCAGAAGCTGTGCAATAGCTCTGATTCAGCTTTCTTAGCTGAGTCAAAGCATCTGGCCACGTGATTCACAAAACACCTCTCTGAAGTCAGGCAAGAGCTGCTTTCCAAAGGAGGAAATGCTTGTTTTCCCTTGTAATCACTGTGCAAAATTTCCTCGGTAGCACTAACAGTCATTTATTTAAACTTGATACAAGAAACAGGATATTCACAGTTCTCTTATTGTTCATCCAATGTTTCAAACCACAGTTAAATATAAACATTTACCATTTGGCCCAATGCCAGCAAAGACAGATTCTTCTAAATCAGTGGTAAACCCTCATTAAACATCCACCTCTTCCTCCAACAACCCTGGCACAACACTGATCACTACCAAAGCCATGAACTGAAGAACTGAGGAAAAAAAAATAAAAATGCTCTTTTTCCTTAGTAAAATAAAATAAAGTCACCCTGAAAATATCCTGCCAACAAATTAGGAGATTGCTAGATAACTGACTAATCTGGTAAAAAAAAAAAAAATCCAAAAGAATAAATGTCTGCTTTCATATAAAACACATGAAACAGAATCACAGAAAAGCCAGAAACACAGAAATGCCACCCTAAAATTACCTGAGTCACTTCAAATCACAGAATGCAGACATCATGTGGGATCTCCGAGCCACCGCACAGGCAGCTGAAAGTTTACAGTGTTAATGATTTTCAGATTACAAGAAAATTCTAACCAGCTAATCTGTGCCTCACAGTAGCTTCTCGACACAGAGTTTCTCAAGACACCTGTTAAAACACCTGGACTTTCTTGCTAGGTGGGAATCTACTAAGTCCCTGTGAACAGGTGTCATGACCCATGGTGCCACTCCTGCTAACTCCACTCCTCAAACAGAGCCCCTTTGGGCACACACACAAGGCATGCTTTCCTCTGCATCCCTGCACCTGAAAGCTCTGGCTTTTACACTCAATACCTACACTTCCAGTATCATGAAATTTCAAGTTCGAGTTCGACAAGCTTTAATAAATTAGTCACAGATCATCCTAAAATGTACAATAATTGATCCTCAAGTTTCATAAATATTCAGTAGGATCTGGATATGAAATTTAGAAAGCTGTTAGATAATTCCTGTGAAGATAGCTGTAAGAGGACAATATCAGAATGCCACCTGTGTAACTGAGATTAACTAAGACACAGAGCCTTTACTTTGGAAAAAAATATTTCAAAGGACCATGTAGCACTATTTTTTTAATGACTAAGATAAGCTTTTCTCCCTTCAGGACAAAAATAGTAGTAATAAAATGTCTTTCTAACGAACAAAATATTTCCAGGACTAATATTTTGCAAAGTGCTTCTGTCAAAACTTCTGGAATTTTACAGGCTCCTTTCAGTCACAAAATAAAAAATAACAAATAAAACCAATACTGTAGACCACAACTTGTGGTTACACTATTATCTGATAGGAGCCTGGTTTTTAAAGTATGGGATTAACAGTACATTTAATCAATCTTGGTACCACAGGCAGTAGACAGCAAAACTGATTACTGTTCAGATAATAAAATGCTGCTTTTTAAAATTATTGGTATTATCACTACAGTCACAGCAAGTATTTTCACTCTCCCTTCTCTTGTTCTGCTGTAATTCTACGAAAATGTGCTGGCTCTGCAGAAACACAAGGGTCCATGTCAGGAAAGCTTTTAACGAGGCTAAGAATCACTCACTACTTTTTATACCGCAATCACTGGGTTGAAAAATTTCAAGTTTATCTGCCAAGAATGACTATTTTAATATCTGCAGAATTAGACAGCCAGTGTCTTAGAATTTTTACAGAATGAGATGACAAGCTCTTAGAACACTGATGTTAATTTTCAGTCAATGCTGAGGCTACAGAAGACTGCAAAGAAAATAAAACACTAACATAATTTAAAATTATGAGAACAGCCTGATCCCAACAGGTTAGCTTGGTATCAGTCTTGCACAAAATCCTGGTATATAATCAACAGAAAAATAAAGGATTGTGGTAAAAAGTAATGCTAAACATAGGCTTACAGAAAATAGGTCTCGCTAAATAAATTTGGTATAGCTTTCTGACAAGAATATAGGTTGGATAAAAATACCCTGCAGTTTCTGACCTACTATACTTAGATCTCTGTAAGATTTAGTGCTACACAGCAGTCTGATTTAGAAGTTATTCAACAAAAAGATAACCTGGAATCTAAAACCACCTAATAAATTATTAGGGAGGCTAAAGAAAAATATTTTAAATCCACCTCATCAATAGTTAAAGCTGTTTTCTTAGCTCTTAAAAATCACAGCTTATTATAGCCTGGAATACTATAAAAAGCTTCTTCCTCTTTAACTTTCTGTGCAGTTGGGAAAAAAGTTATATATACACACAGTTAAATAAAAAGTGAGGAGGTATAAAGTCACTTTGAACTTTGACTCTCATAGATTGTTTTTCAGGAAAGAAAACTTCAGCATTAACAGATTTCCTCAATAAAAAAACATCGGTGCACTTCAAAGCCATATTTTTGGGAAAAAAAAAAAAAGATACTAATGAAAAATCAGAGTCAGTTCCACCCATGTGTAACACCTTGCAGTACTAAACTTACCTAGGCTATACTTCTTGCATCCAGAGTCACCTGGAAACATTACAGAGGATTATTTAACACTTTTGACAAGGACAGATATGAAACAAACTTTTATGTATAAGCTGCTCCAGGGTCTTACCATATGACACACATAAAATAATTCAAGGAAAGAGGAAAAACTGCATCACATTTAGTTTGGTTGAAAGCACACACAGGTACCTATTCCAAAAGAGCTGGCACAGAGTCAGGTGCTATCCCCCATGCAAGACATTTTTTCCTATTGTGTGAATCTCCACTACTAATGCTTTAGGGAAGGTCCAGTGCTACTCAGTGTTTCTTCTGGTCAGCGAAGGATTATATAAAAGCCTGCAGCTGACAGAATCTGCACAGAATACCCGAAGTGGTGAAGGACAAATAAATAAGAGTAGGTCAACCCTGCTCCAGAGATCTACATCATACATCACACTGAATTAATGGCAAAGACATGGCTGCATACAGCCCAGTGCAACACCCTCCACACACCAGAAACAAGGGTTGTTTCGCACTTACAAGATGAGAAATTCAACTTGGAAATGGAGCAAATCAAAACAAAACTTCCTAAGACACAGTGAATTATCAAACGCATACAGAAACCCAGCAAGCTGGAACTGGCTTCTCAAGCAGAAACATCTCATGGACATTTAATATGCCAAAATAGAGCAGGAGAGAGAACAGGCTATTCCATCAATACCTAGCCTTACTGAGACTCTTGATGATGTATTTACCAAGTTCTACTTCCCTTCTAAAGGAGAAAAGTTAATGAACATCAATGATGTCTGAAAGCCCTGTTTAAAAAAGAAAAATAATGGCTTTGTTCTCAAAATTGTTCTTAGAAGTCTAAGACCTAGAACAAAAAATTTCATAGAAGCTTGTAACTAGTAACACATATGAAGAATGGCACAAAAGTCATTAAAGATTATTAGTCATATGGACTGCTGTATTCTAAAGTAATTACTCAAGGACTATCTATTTGTCATTGTGGAGAGCTTAATAAGACTATCTGACCAAGAGTGGAATGATGAACAAAAAGTGAGAAAATATTGCATTGGATTAAATGACAGAAAATCACACAGAAGTTCTGAGATTATCAAATAAATAATTATGGATTTTCACCTACAATAGTCTTCAGTTCTGACCAACTTCTCTCTGTGGTAAAAACCGAAAGGGCTCAGAAAATGGAAAGAGCTCAGAGAGGTTAAAAAAAAAAAAAAAGTCTTGATTAAACTGGATGTTTCAAGATGTTTAAGACTTCCAAAAGGAAGTAAGTGGGTAAAGAGAAAAAGGCAGTAACTGTATAAAATTTGCATAGTTCAGCTAGGTCTTCTTCTCCCCCTTTGGCAAAATACTAAGGCTGAACCATAATGACCAAAGCCTTAAGAAAAACAAAGTTTTTAGTCAAACCAACTATATTAAATGGCAACAATATCAGAGTCCATAAAAAAAAAAATCATTTTTAGTAGTGCTTACATAGTTCATGGCCCATTCTTTGGCCCAAACCTGGGTTACTGGATAAACTAGGTTTTCATATAAAATTATGTTCCTCACCAATCACATAAGAGTACATAAAAATTTCAAGAACAGAAGCCACTTATCCAAGTTTTCTATGTTGGAAACTCTTTATTCCTAAAAGTTCAGGCAGAGTTTTAATGACCACTCCCAGTAATGCTTTCCTAGTAGCACCTTCCAAAGGAACTGATCAGTTGCCTAGTGAAGACAAAGTACTGACTTGAAACAATCTACAAATCCGTAAAGAGCTGTTAAATGCCTCTATCCAGAACAAAAAAAGCGTCTCTTAATCACTCAGCTCTAAAACCAGGAACTAACAGTTTATAGCACACATTAACTTCCTTCTTTTCTCACCCTGACTTTCCCCCCCACCCTAAAACTGTCAATGAATGGTGCTAAGCAGAACAAGACCATAAGCCACTTAACTGTCCAAACCAAAATGAAGAGGGAATAGGAAGGTGTCAGGCTCTGGCAACATCCCAGGTACTGTAATATACACTGCAGTAACATTACCAGCTTTAGCACTGCCCAAGCCTATGGAACAAAAGCCTAAAACTCAACACATGGTAACACCTTTACATCTCTTTTCTCCAGACACCTCTAGCGACTTTATTCAGCACCAGCTTAGTTTGCCAGGACAGGAAGAAACAACTATTGTTCCTATCAACTGGTGATAGTCAAATCCTCCAGAAAACATCAGAATAATGGCTTTTTGCACGCCCCAGGCCTTGCTGCTTGCCCTCCAAGCACCGAGTGGGGATATCCGAGCCCAAAGGCGGTCAGGGGAGGCCAGCCCAGCTCCCTGACACCTGAGCCATGGGCACGTCCTGCACACTCTCACCAGGGAAAAGGCACCGAGGAGTCCACGCTTCCGCTCCCTCCAGCCACAGAGGTTGGACAGCCACCACAGCGGATCCCACTACCCTCTAGTGCCATGTCCACGGCACCGGGCACCGTGGTGAGACCATCCACCTGCTCCCTAGGTCATGGCCACCATGGCGGGACCGTCCACATGCTCCCTTGTGCCATCATCACCATAACTGCAGGTGGAAAGACAGTTCCGCGGCCGTGCGGGGGCCCTGTGCGGGGAGGTCAGGACCACCGAGGGCGATGGTGATGGCACCCCGGGGAGGACACCCCGAGCCAGGGCCGTGGCGGGAGGGCGGCCGAGGCGCCCCCGATCCCAGGGGCCTCGATGGCGTGGGACCATGTGCCGGGGACATGGCGGGGAGGCCGGGCGGGGGGCGGCGGGGCC
>VZRF01002879.1:49750-93576 GCA_013396875.1 Vireo altiloquus | reverse complement strand
GCAGCGACCCCCGCCGGGGGTCCCCACAGCGCCGCGCCCCCCGCTCGCCCTCCGGGGAGCGGCTGCCCGCGGCCCCCGCGCCCGCCCCGGGGCCACTCACTCCGCGGACGGGCCTCCATGGCGGCCCCGGCCCCGCGGCCCTCCATGCGCCCCCCGGTCCCGCAGCCCCCGCTGCTCAGCAGATCCGCCCGCTCTGGCTCCGGGAATCGTTCTCTGAAGGGCTGGGCGAGACCCGCGCGGGGCGCTGGGAGGCGGCGGCCATGGCGTGAGGGTTTTACAGGAGTTTTTCCTCAGATGAAGTTATCCGCAAGCGGCTGCTGATCGATGGCGATGGAGCTGGTGACGACAGGCGGATCAATTTGTTGGTGAAGAGTTTCATTAAGTGGTGTAATTCCGGATCTCAGGAGGAAGGGTATCTGTTGTTTTGTTTTGATTTTTTTAAGTCTTGGGACTGCTTAGCTTGCGTTTCAGTGGAGAACAGGGCTCGATCCATTTGGAAGAGATCCCTGTTGAAATGTGCACAGCTGCTTTTCTTTGGCTCTGTACTGTTTCCAGGACAAACGGCGAGCACTGGGCTGGGAGAGGAGGGCTACAGACGGTTCAGAAATCACTGAAGGCTGCGGGCTGTATCGTGAAATCTGCCAGCACCGCTCGAATGCCCTCAGGATTGCTGTGCCTGCTGCGTGATCCAGCCCTGAGTCCCCCTATTATAACAGGATCGTGACTCGAATATTTTAGTTGGCACTTCTGCGTTTGTTCTGTTAGGGAAAGGAAATACTGCTGGTATTTCTGCTGCTGTCGTTCTCTCTTTCTTTTAAAGGCTAAAGTGGAAAGGCATGAGAGACAGCCTTCTGTGGGGTCTCTGTTAGTAATGGATATAAATTCCCAGAGGACACAGTATTAGGAGTGTGTATACAGAGAAGCACTGCAATATTAAAATGCTGTTTCGGCGGTCACAGAGCCAACTGTAGCTGGAAAATTTATAAGCCCTGGGTCAAACTGCTCGCTGCTTTAATACCCACTTTACACTTACAAGGACATGATGATGGAATTGATGTGTACGATGTTTCTAACTGCACTTCCAAAAAAATTAGACATTGAATCTTTGAAGTGTTGTCTTTATTGAATATTTGTTATTTAGCTGTCCCTTATGCTACATGAAGTTTTGCTTTCTTGCTCTGTAAAGTTAGGAACTATTTTTATGCTGCTTGGGATTAAATATCTTGTCTGTTTTCAGATACAGCCAGTACCAAAGAATGCTGAGTACTTTATCACAGTGTGAATTTTCCATGGGAAAAACTCTTCTGGTGTATGATATGAACCTGAGAGAGATGGAAAATTATGAAAAAATCTATAAGGATATAGGTAAGTATGAGAAAATGTTACTGGTTTCTGTTTGGCAGTTTCTCTTCTGAACAAGCTCGAGTCAGTTCTCATGAACATAATATATACATCTGATGAGTGGTTTGGAGGTTTTTTGGGTTTGTTTTTTTTCCTAGTAGATAGCATTCATATATGTGCTATAAGCATCTTGTAATTATATAGAATATATACAAATAAGAGCTTTTTTAACCTATTGAAGTGTATATAGTTTTTAAGCTGATGGAACTAACAAGCCACCATATCACAAACAGTTCTTTCTCTTCTATAAGTTAGCAGCATGGCTTATTTACATGTATTGTTTGAGTTCAATATAACTCTGTATCTTTCTCTTTTTTTTTTTTTTAAGAAAATAGTATAGCTGCAGCCCATGAGAAAATTTCTGAGTGCAAAAAACAAATCCTGCAAGCAAAAAGGATTCGAAAAAATCGCCAGGGTAAGGTGCAATATCTGTATTGACAGTGGTAGGCTTCATTATTTTGTTACCTTTTAGAATACATTGTATTGGAAAATAGATTCTAAATTTTTGAAAGTGCAAGGCATCATGATTACTATATTCAACCTGGTGGGTTTCACACTCACTGCCAGAAGTTTAGGGTGGATGACACAGGCCAGATTGAGCCAGGAGATCTCAATGACATGCAGCATCAGGAGAACCTAAAGTGGTGTCCTTTCTGAACATCTGTTTTAAGAGGTGTATTTTTTCCTTACTTTTAAAAGTATATGCCCATAATTCATGGAAACTTAAAACATTCTAAAAGATGAGCAGTTGAGAAGAAGCAAAAATTTGGTTTTTCATGATAAATGTTATATTTAGAAATATATGAAAGGTTTTAAATACAACTGATCAGTGGTGTGGATAATTTTGAACTTAAAATCAAAGTAACCTTAACCAGTAGGAATGTAGAGTTCTTATGTCTCCACAAATATAGGTCTGAAGTGTTTGCTTTTTGATATCTTCTGTTCAGTCTGCAGCATAGATTTTTCCTTGTGAATGAGGTAGTTGGCAGATAAACAGTCTTACTATCAGGAAATGGCTGTGTTAGTTGCCTGTATAACCATAATATTGTTCTTAAAGTGTATTAGTTTTTTAAAAATCCTAAAATTAAAAAAAAAATCCATGCATCATTTAGTACTTTTTTCTAAAAATCTTAAATTTTCATGTGTAACATCAGCACCATTTTCTGCACATACACATTTTATTGTATCTAAACCCAATGTTTATGAATCAGACACAGAAGACTAAGTGTGTAGCAATGCAGAGCTATTTAAAGGTGTTTTGAAAAACATTAAAACAGTTTTTCAAGAAGGAAAAAGAATCTGCCATTCTGTGGTACCTGAGTTTTAGTTCTTGAATCAGTATTTTCTGAAGTATTTAGATTAACTATTTACATGTCTTTCAGAATATGACGCATTGGCCAAAGTCATACAGCATCACCCAGACAGACATGAAACACTGAAGTGAGTATAAAACTTAATTAAATTTTAATAGGGCAGCAAACTAGAAGTCACCAGACTTGACATTTCCTCTGTTTCACCTTGATTTTTCCTCACTTTTATATAATTTCTTTGACACAATAAAAACTTGTGTTTCTGTGCCCTTACGAGCTTTCTTTAATCTCCATCTCTATGGGTCAGAAGTGTTGCTAATTGTTCTGTAGTTGAAATTTTTCCACTGTTAAGGTAAATAAGTGAACTAAGATGTAAATGCACATCTGATGTCAGTTTGAGTTGCTCAGAAAAGGGAGGTGGTGGAAAGTCCTTTAACTTCCACCAGAGATTCAGTAGTCACTCGAAATCCAACACACAAGCAAGTAAGGTGGAATGAGAGAAAGCAGGAGAAGGCTCTTAGGGTGCTTTTCTATGTTTTCTTTTTGATAGCTGTTCCTGTATGCCCAGTTATAAACAGCTGTGTTGTGCACCACACATAACCTGCCCTGGCATGCAGGTCAGACCTACCTGTTGTCCAGCTTGTCTTGCATGTAAATCACAGTGCTGCTTGCCACATTGTGGGTTTGCATCACTATCTGTGCTTTTGGGGCAGTTGTGGAGAGATTAACTTCATCGAGTCCTAGAAATGTTTCAGGACTTACTGCATCTGTGAGCTTGTTCTTAAGCTGAATAAAGATGCAATACTGTTCCCATTTAAGTGCAGCTGTGCACTTATCCTGTTGCCCACTTTCAGTGAAATTGCCAAGGGAGGCTGTCTTTCCATATTCCATAGCCTTTCATAGCAAATAGAAGTGTTTTCATTATGCTATTACCCTAATAATAGCATTTTTATAGCTATAACTACTGACAATATCTCACACATTTCTTTCTTGTATACTGTTTTTCTCTGCCTCAATTTCATTACCACAGCTTTGATTATTACAGGCAATTCTCATGAGGCTTGACTCTTTCTTACTTCATTAGTCAGCATGTGATATTTATCAAGTGAGGCTTTAATACTACCAAAAATGGAGTTTTTCAGATAAGTCAATTAAGAATAGAAACAACTAAATGAGAGAAGCTGTGACTGCCCCATCCCTGGAAGTGTTCAAGGCCAGTTTGGATGGGCTCTGAGCAATCTGGTCTAGTGAAAGATGTCCCTCCCCATAGCAGGGGGTTGGAACTAGATGATATTTATGGTCTCTTCCAACCCAAACTATTCTACAATTCTTTAAAAAATGATACTTTTTTATCTTAGAGGATGCCAGGTTGTTTAGGTTTGGAGGAATTATTCTAATTTTGCTTAACACATCCAAGCATAAGTTTTTTTAAGCAAAGCTAGAAAGATGATAAGTTACAGCTGGTAAGAATGCAGTCTATAGGAAAGTATACAGAAAATGATAAAATGAACCAAAGGCCACCCTTAATTCAAAATAGAGGAAGCCTCCCTAACAATGTCACATTTTCATGGAACTCTTAATCACTAAAAACACTTGAGAAAACTTCTTGAGAGAAGAAACATGAGGGTTTATTGCAAGAGTTACATTTATAGCTTTTGCAGGTTATGTGGCACAATAGAACAAAGTTCAGAAAAGTACTTCATGCTTTTAAGAGTCTCTTTCTTGGAACAACAAGTTATACAGCACAAAAGAAGCTGTTAGCAGCTTAGTCACAAGGGGTACACAGGAAACAATTCAGGAAGTGATAGGAGCTGAACTACTAAACAACAGTGCCAGCAGTGTAATTAGATGAAGTATCAGAAGAGCTGTTCAGAGGACCAAGAAATGACACTGAGTCTTAGAAAAGGAAATATGGAAGTAAGAAGGCTAAGCAAAGATTCTCTGGAATGTAAAGTAAAAGGAGTAAAATTCCAGATGTAGCTTGGATGTTACTAGAAGAAAAAAGTCTGTCCTCTCAAAGTCTGCTTGCACCTGACAGCACTGTGTAAACAGCAGGATTTGGCCTAATGGAAGTTTTTCAGAAACTAGAAACCAAATGCTTCCAGAATCAGGGTATAAGCCTATAAGCTGTTAGCCTGTTTCCATCAAAGAAAGGGATAATGTTACACCCAACTCTCTCAGGCATTCCTATTGAGGTACCAAGCATGCTGGCTGAAAAAAAGACAGCATCCTCAGGTAGCACTAAAATAGACCTTTTCCCATCAACAGTGAGGTACTTGAGGGGCTTTTTGTGGTTCCCCACCCAGATTAGTTGCAGCAGCTATCAATGGCTTCAGGAAAAAAAGGTTGATTTACTTGCCCTTTATGACTCTGCCTGCTAATTAATCAGGGATGATCAACCTCAATCCACTTCACCTTTAAATGAACAGTTTGTTCTTATTGCATGGTGCATAAATTATTATGGGCATTAGAAGCAGAAGGGCCAAACTGGAGGTTTGCCTGTAAAAGTTGGTGCTCCATCCTCATTTGAAAGATATATTATGGTACCTGCTATTCTTTGCATCAAAAAGGATTGTGGTGGTCCATGGTGAGTTCAAGTGAGAGCAGAAAGTTCTTCCCCAGAGAGTGGTTGGGCACTGAACAGACTCCCCAGGGAAGTGGTCATACCACCAATCCTGACAGAGTTCAAGGAGCATTTGGAAAATGCTTGCAGGCACAGGGCATGACTGTTGGGGTATCCTGTGCAGGGCCAGGAATTGGACCTGATGATCCTTATGGGTCTGTTCTGGCTCAGGATATTCTATGATTCTAAGAATCTGCTTCTTTAACTTTCTTTGTATGGTCAAGTAAATAACATTTTGTGTCAGGACTGAATTCTTACAAATGCCCAGGGTAAAACTGTATTCCATCTTTTTGTAAAAGTCCTGAAATTACAAGTCTACAACATAATAATTTAACAATTACATGAAGTGACCTTACCTCTAAATTGTTTCACTTGTTTTGTTTATGTAAGCTGTTTATTTTACAGTTCTTTCTCTTCTACTTAGAGCAAATCTGTTTTGCGAGAATTTTACAGAATTTTTTAAGAATACTCTGACAATTTCTTTTCAGGCAGCTAGAAGCTTTGGGAAAAGAACTGCAAAATCTTTCTCACATTAAAGAAAATGTTGAAGATAAGGTAGGTTTTTCATAGAGATGGTTATATAATAATTAATTAGGAGTACAATTAATGTAGAATGTGCTATGAGTTGTTTATCGGTATGTGCTTTCTGTTTCCTACATCATGTATTTTATCATTCCAGTTGGAGCTGAGAAGAAAGCAGTTCCATGTTCTCCTGAGCACCATCCATGAACTTCAGCAAACTCTGGAGAGTAAGTGCTGTTCTTTGGTAATATAATAGATAAATAGGTATCTATAATAGATGTAACTGAGTTAGGTTTCAGCAGATTGAAAGGAATCACAACTTCCAGCAGTGGCATGGCAGTGCAGTTGAGGTTGGTGACCTCTTGCATTGGCAGAATTTTTTCCTAGTAGTAGTCCAGAGCCTGAGACTGCTATGATTTTTTTTTATTCTACAAGCTATCCACTGTGCCATTTCCTGACTAGCTTCAGGTTACTTTGTAGGCAGCAGAATTCTTTAAAATGTGAGGATGGAGAATAGCAATTTAAGATTTGTTTGGGTTTTTTTTAACAGAAAGTATTTCTTACAGAAAATTATTCTTGTGCTTATTTCCAGATATAATTTTATAATTACTGTTTCCGTAGTTTTGAACATGTCACTGCTATCATGGTATCATTTGAGGCTTTACTAAAAAAAAAAATTGAAATACAAGGAAGGTAAATGACAACCTACTCACACTGTGAATCTGTGATAGAGCAGGGACTAAAACTTGCACAAGAGCTAAATTCAGGAATTAGTTGTCTCATCTTTTGTCATACAAATACTTCATATTTTCAAATCAGCACTAACTTTTCATGCTCTAATATGGATAATATTGTTTTAAATATTATTTACTGTTTATTTGCCGTGCCTTTCAAAGACAGAAAAATTGGTACAGCCTCTGAGCATGACCTGATTAAATGCAGAGATGGCTGTAAGAGCAGACTTTCATTCTCTAAGGCTGTCTAGATCTTCTTAAGCAGAATGAACTGTTAATCCTAGGCATATTTTAACAGAAGGTTATTGTTATGTGTTACTAACACTTGCTTAAGTATTAGTCTTGAAAAATGCATTTTCATGTGAATATATAGATTACCTTTCAGGTTTCAGGATTTTGTGAAGGAAGTAGCAGTTTAGTGCAAAGCACAGCTTCAGTATGAAATAAATAAACCATTAGTAGGCAAAGAGAAAGAAGGGGTTAGAAGCAATCTGGTACTGTTTGCTTCAATTAATACTATAGAATTTACCCCTTATTTCCAGTAACAGCTTTTAGAGATAACATGCTTTAAAAATTTGAAGGATTTTTTTGTTTGTTTGAACATAACATTTTAGAGAATGAGATAACTCAACTACACATTTAAGGCAATCAAATAAAATGTTTAACTGGGACAAAGTTCTGCAATATAGTCTGTATATATGACCAAGCATGTTTGACTAATAGTAATATTGAATTTTAGATGATGAAAAACTTTCAGAAGCTGAGGAATCCCAAGAAACTCAGATGGAAGCAGAGGCTAAGCAGTAGATGTAATATGAAGACTGACAATACTACTCTAAAATATCCAAGTATCTTCACTTTGTGTTGAAATCAAAAGTAAGAGAGATGGATCTGAAAATAGTTTTCTACTGCTTGTGTGAGTTTTTATACAAAAATACTTGTTTTGCATATGCTTCAGGGGAAAACAGTTGCAGATGTTTGCAGGCAGGCACTAAGTGTTAATCCACAAACTGTGTAATTTGTGACAAATATACTTTGTTTCACAAAGGATGAAGCTTCTACACAATACTTGCAGACTAAGGTGTTTGCAAAACTTTGCCAATAAAAGATGTTTTCACAGATTTTCCTTTTTTTATTAGGGATTGAGCCTTATAATAAGGGCTTCTTTTCTTACTTGACATCAGACTGAGGGCAGTGCATCTTTTCAAGAGCCCCAGCTTCCATACCCTGTTCTAGACGCAACCTAAATCTGAACTAAGTAGGGTCTTAGTTTTTCAAAGTAGCTGCCATTTTAGAACTTACTGTGACTGGACTAGAATTTGATAATTTCATAAAAAACAAAGTATTTCTAAAGAACTAATGCTTGTTAAGGGGAATAAAAAACAAAAAATGATATTGTACTAACGTCAATTTTTTCCTCAAAGTGATGCAAAGAACTGCAGTAATACTTGTGCTTCTGTGTTTGTTGTACTACATCAAAAGTCACATTTTGAAATGGCACATTTAAAACTTCAGTTTAAAAGCTTTGTTCTTGAAGAACCAGGAATATAATCCTGCTACTGTTTATAATCTGCTTCTGGATTTTATCCGTCAATTGACTTTTATCAAAATACATTATAATTTCTGAAGCACATGGTAGAACCTTCTTCTCTGATGATGAAAAACAAACAGTAGAGCAATAATCATGATGGTAAAGAATTAGAGATACTTTTGTTATTAATAGGGAATGTGAAATCTATCCACCTGGATAATCCTGATGTCTGAAGAGTCTGTTGGGAAGTAGGAAATACAAGTTTCAGCCTTCTCCAAAAGAGAAGAGAATGGAATATGCTCTATGCTTTTGTAAGGCAGGGAGGAAAGAACAAGGTGCAGTGGTAGATCATGTTCTAAAAACACCCACTAAATGGAGCCTTCCGGTAGTTGGGGTAAAGGAAAACATTTTGTATCTCACTCAGACTGTGCCATAAGCATACATGGTTCAAGTGAAATAACGATGCTACACTGAACAGAACTGCTGTCTCACTAGGTGACAGCTGAGGGGGATTTCCATGATTGAGACTTTGGACAGTTATAATCTAAATGCCATATAATTGCCACTCAGTGGAACTGTGTGGATTGGGCTGAACAGACATATCTGAGCTTGTTTTGCTCACATTCCAAGTTCACTAAAGGCAAGCCAGCTGAGCAAGACAACTTCAGTAGTGCAGTGCAGCCCTGAATGGATAAGCTGTCAAAAGTCTTCTAGTTCATGGCTGGTCAGCTCAGAATCCAGGTGTCTTCGTTTGAGACATATTAAGGAAAACGCTCTTGGAGGAACATCCTCTCCAAAGAAGGCAGGTTTCAGCTGCCCCTTCCCCACCGAGTTCGGAAAGAAATTCCTTGGAGGAAAGTGAAAACAATGTTATTTATTTAACAAGCAGAGTGCACGCAGGCACAGAAAAAGAATGATGTTAAATAAGGAAACCTCTCACTGTGGAGAGAACCTGGGTAGATTTCAGAATCCTTTGTGGATGTGGCTCTCTCCTCTTTGGAGCTGGGGTTCGGTGTTCGCCCCTCTGGTCCATGGTATAAGGACTCCTGGATGATTTTCTGGTGTTGCTGAACAGTTCAGAAGAGAAGAAGAAGAAGACAAAGTCTCAGGGCTCCGTGCTTTAGCTATCAAACTAGAAGCTAGCTAAAAAAACAAGAGAATGCCACTCCCTTCCCTGCTGCAGATAGCCAAAAGCTGAGGTGCGAGTTAGCAAGATACCTGTGTTTTTGAATGGGGGAATTCCACTACCTTCCCCCCCTCTGCCTTGGGTTTGCCTTACAGACACAGAAAGGCACAGGATTCATGTCTGGGCATAGAAGAGGCGATAGGGAATACAGTATCATACAGTCACCCCAGGACAACAGGGGAAGCTCAGGTTGTCCTGATGGAGCCTGTGCAGACATGCAGTGCTTCCCATGCACTACGAATTTGGCAGGTTGGCAGGTGGCTAAGCAAACAACAGCCATTTAACAGGAGAACCATCAAAAAGTATTAAGTGTATGGGGTTTTTCACCTCCTAACAACAGGGAATGATAAAATATTTTGTAAAGCAGCAACACTAAATGTTTGGCAAATCAGGGAGGAGTCATTGTCTTGAATGTATGAATTATGAAGATCATAAGTGAGAAGCACTCAAGGACAATTTTAAAACATACTAAATTTTTTTTTGTGGTTGAAATGCCCCTCCATGAGCTGTCTGGACTGTCTTTTGGTGCAGGGGAGGATGACATTCACTAGTTAAAAACAGTCTCTGTAACAGTGAAAATCTCAAATTTTTCCATTCATTGTTTTACACAATTCTTTGGAAGTTACTTGGATCAGTCAAGTATCCTATCTCAGAACTTGCACTGCTTTGTGTAGAACCTGACCAGAAACATGGCAACACCTAAGTCCCTCTGCTAAGGAATATTTACAGGGAATAAGAGTTGTACACAAGAGAAGCAATACAAATGCATGACAAAGACTAGAATATATTCTAGTTTACATTACAGTGATGCAATCTTGGAAAGAAATTACTGCCCTAGAAAATCAAGTTACCCTAGTGCAATGTGGCAGCAAGAAGGTGATGTCACCAGGGCAGTCAAAGAAAAAAGCAACATCAATGCATTGCAAACACAGCCAGTGGGACACCCAAAATATTTGCTCCTATTTTTTTCAGTATTTATATCTCTAACCTCTTGAACACTAGATTTGTACCAAAAAAGAAACAAAACCAAATGGAATTCATATACCAGCCAATATTTAACCTATGTTACCAAGCCTCAGGTTCCAGCCATGAATCTGCCCAGCATATGCTGGGAATGTATATCTGCATCTCCTTTAATCTTCCATTCCAGAAGTTTTCTGTGTGTCACGTTTCCAAGGCACACTTGATGATCACTGTTAACATTCCTGCCTAGAAGGCTGTCCTCTGTCATGCTGCTTACCTGCATTGACTCAAAATATGCATGTGTAAAAATCTAGGTACATGAATTCAGAATCTCAGCAACCACACTATTTAAAAAAGATGTTTCCTGGATTTATGCTTTGCCTTGACCCTATCCAAGATGATAGATTATGATATGCCTAAATGTTACATCTCAGTGCCCTTGTCATGTGGATGCAAAAGTACAAGCAGAAGGAGTTTCTGAAGTGATAAACTGACATTTTCAATGCCAGGACTTGTTTTTCTGTCCTGTCCAAATGAGAGTAGCAGAGGGACGGTGGAACATCGGACAGAATTGATATCTTGGGCAGGATTTGTTAAGACAGATTTAGCAAGCTTCATGAAGGGATGGAAGAAGGAGAAGAAAGAATGTCACCATGACACACTGTCAAGTGATGGGATATCTCTGAAACCATGTTAATTTGAAGAAAGCTCCTGCCAGCAAAGAAAATGGCGAAAAATATATATCCCAAAGATTTATGAGCTAGAAATTAGGAGTTATTTGAGATACTTGTAAGTTTTTCAGCTGTCACAGCTGCCTTGTACCATGCTTTCTCTCATTTACTCAAGGCTCAGGTGAGTCTCCTTTTCATATGAGTTTAAAAAACTAAGAAAAAAAATTCAGAAATGTATACAAGTATTGTTAGTTCTGTTTTGGGAACCTGTGTGTTTTTTTCTTTCTAGACTAGCTGCATTATAGACACATTATACCAGTGTATGAACCATTCTATAGATCTGCATGAAACAGACCCTGGGGAAAGCAAGTCAGCAACAGAGAAGTGCTCCACATTTTTTGCTTCACCCCAATTGTCAAACGTGTTCTTGGGTTACCTCAGCCTTCATTTCATAAGTCTTATTTTAATAAAGGTTGTTAGCACTGTTGCAAAATTCCCTCTACTCGTAGCCCATGGCTACACAGCCCAGGGCTGTGTGTTGCTGGGCACTGTGCAAAGGCAGAACAGAAAGGCTGTTCCTGTGTGCTGGGTAGTGCCACAGCAGCCAGCAGGCAAAGCCAGGTTTGGCATTGGTTTGTGTCCACCCTGACCTCATGTGTTTAACCTGCCTGCTGACAGCAGGAAAATATCCAGCAGGAGCTGACATGGCATGGCTGTGTGAGGCTGTTCAGGGATGTGCCAAAGGCACTTGAGGAATGGGACAACAGGACAACCTGGCTAAGGAAATTCAGCATCCTGGTACCAAGGAGCTTCCCAGGTATTCAAGAGTAATCCTAAAGCCAAATGCAGTATGCTGTGGACTTTGCCTGAGCTAGCAGAGTCCTGAAGGGAAGGATGAGGGCCTTACACCTCTATGCCAGGTGAAATGATAGAGGCCTTGTTTCATGGAAAGACGACCTCTGGACCTGTCCTGGCCGGAGGCAGAGCACTGGTTGTGTTGGGCAGCTGTTGCTGGCTGAGTGGCAGGAGCTGGTCTTAATTGAGGAACCCACGAGGAAGGAACTTGTGAACAAACTCATTTTCTACACTTGTTACACCTATGCCCGTGTAGCTTTTGTGTGGGGTTGCAGAAGACACAAAGCATGGCAGTTGAGGGGAGCTGCAGGCAGCGATCCCATGGGACTGTGCACAGCCTCCCACGCTTGGGTCCTGCTCCCGAAGGAGGAGCTGCGGGCAGTGATCCCATGGGACTGTGCACAGCCTCCCATGCTTGGGTCCTGCTCCCGAAGGAGGAGCTGTGGGCAGGGATCCCATGGGACTGTGCACAGCCTCCCACACTTGGGTCCTGCTCCCGAAGGAGGAGCTGTGGGCAGGGATCCCATGGGACTGTGCATGGCCTCCCACACTTGGGTCCTGCTCCCGGAGGAGGAGCTGCGGGGCAGGGCCAGCAGGGGGCAGCAGAGGCCGGGCTGGGTGAGTGCCGTGCCTTCCCCACGCTCCTGGGATCCATCCCGCTGGCCCTGTTCCCTGTGCTTTCCCGTCGTGTGAGCCCTTTTCAGACCTTTTCTTTCTTGTTTTACTACCATTTCCCATGCACAGCCAGTCCTAAGCCAGTCTGGAGGGGTTAAAATCCTAGAGAATCGTAGAATATCCTGAGTTGGATCCACAATATTCATGGAGCCCAAGTCCTGGGCCTGCACAGAAAACTCAGGAGGGTTTTCCCTGCTCACCCCCACACTTCATTTTCATTGTGTTGCCTGAACTACCCTGATTCTCAAAACCTCTCTGTAAACTGCCCCAAAACAAATAAAACACTGCCAAGCAGCAGAAGGTGCAATCCCAAAACCTCTGCTCTTTGGGATACCCCATCATGCAACCCAAGTGTATCCAATACTTCATTTTCCTACTGATGATGACAGATCCCAAACCCTCCACGCTGCCTCTCCCATGCAAGGGCTGGAAGAGCAGAGTCTGACAGTTTTCAAGCACCCTCTGGCATGCAAGACTCTGCTGTCTTCAACACATCCAGCTCCATCCTGAAACCAAGGCAAGAGTTGTATCAGGATCATTCCATACTGGGTTGCTCTGAATTTGCTTCATCACAGTGAGAAAGTTCTGGCAAAAGTGTGCTAATAGCATTATAATGCATGAGAATTCCTAAAATATTTAACAACAAAGATGTGTTTTTTAATTGCTCTCACAATAAAGGGAAAATAAAAAGCAAACTACCTAAATAACTTTTTTTTTATGCTTTGCCAGTTTGCTCACAATGAAAAAGTCACCATCAAGAGAATTTAAAATTATGGTTTATCTCCAAGGAAGAAAGGATTTGGCTCTTCTCAACACAAAAGTTTCATCAGAAGTGTATGCTAGAAATAACATTGTGTGCTGCATGTAACAAATAGGCACGACTAGGAGCCCATTTGGAATAAAATCAAAATATATAATTTATGAACTGGCAGGACAAGCTGACTGCAGCCACCTTCCCAAAGACTTACATAAAATATTACTACACTTATATGAATCTAAATGAAATTCACATTTACATTTGCTGCACCAAAATCCTGTGCATGAGCTCCTATTCCAAACTATATATCTTCGCAAAAGTGCTGTATTGTTGCTAAAAACTCCCAAACAACACTAAGCTTCAAAGCTGAAAACAGAAGCCTCTGGTTCATTACCAAGCATAAGACACAAATTTAGACACAAGACATGGAAACAACCACCACTCCCCGGTGCAGCTTCTCCCAATTACATTAAGGAAACTTTTACAACTTTGTGGAATTTCAGAGGTGAAGATGTTTTAACTTATATGAGAGAAAACATGTTGGGAAAAAAAGTCTTGTTTTTTTTCTTAGTGCCTATTAATGTCAGTATCTTCTGACTCACTCTGCTTTAATTCAGAGACCTTTCAGATAAATTCTTTTTTGCTCTGTTATTGTGGCTGCTAGAGATGGGAAGGGCCATAGAGCACTGGGGCTACCACACCATATTGTTAGTTTCCCCAGTGCCTAGCAAGATGCAAAACTACAGTGAGAACACCTCCTGTAGTGGGAGCATCCACTCTCTGCCTACACACCCACGAATGCCCTGGTGTCAGGAGACTGGTTATTCTGAAGTTTTTCCTTTGGTGGCTGACATGTGCTAGTTATTTTTCAAAGCTTGTACATCTGTGTGAGATTTCTGCCCTTCTGGCCAGGCCAGAACCAGCGTGTCATGTTATTGAGGTGACCTGAGGAGTGACTGAAGACAAACTGGTGGTCTTGATGACAGAAACCTTCCCTGGGAGACCTGTGCCTCAGTCAAATGCGAGTAGCAAAACTATTTGCTGGTATGTACCAGCAGCAGAATTCACTAAAGGAATGAGAGAACTTCTGTACCTCAGGACTCAGCTTGTCAGGGGCACACATTCATTCAGTTTCTTATACAGAAAAACAGGTTCTTCCCAGCACTTCTTGGCATGTTGATGAAGGGAACAAAATCCCCAGAACTAACCTTTCACAGCTGACAGCACTCAGCCAAGTCAAGGAAAGCTTTCTCCCCCATGTGGGCTCTGGCAATGCCTGTGGGTGCCTTTGCTTGTGTACATGGAGCACAGGGTGGCAGTGAGGGGGGACAGGAACTGCACTGGCCAGATGGCCACTGCTCTCCAAGACCTGCCTGGGCAGAAAAGCAGTGCTGAAGAGCTGGGGGAGCAGAGAGGCATGTCTGGGGTATGTTTGAGTTTGATTGCCAGTGTTACACATTCAGGAGGATGGTGTAAGAGTCAGCAAATCCCTCTGAATAGACAGATTATATTTGTATTTAGCTTGTGATGGTTTCTCTCCTCTTCTTTACTGCCTAACCCACCAAACCTGCCAGCTGCTGCACTAAGCACACCAAGCAATGGGAAAGGATCTCAAGGCACATGGGGAAAAACCCTTGTATAATCTTGTTCCAACAAAGAGATTTGTACTCCACTGCATCATCTCTCAAGATGTAGGTAGATACATTCCCTAAGCTTGATAGGACTAAATCCAGACACCAATCCTACAAGAACATCAGCTAACACTGTGCCATCCTACACCAAATCAATGAAAGAAAGCTGTTCACCTCTATTTCAGGCTTCTCGCATGATGCTAATTTGCTAGATATCATAAAAGGTCTACAGCTAGCACCCAACAAGTGAGTTTTAGGAGGGAAATCACACAGCTCCTACAATCTGAGTAAGGGGCTGTGAAGAAAATTATGCAGGAAGGTTGCAAAACCATTTTGATAAAACAAAAAACAACAAAACAAAAACAAATAAATAAACAAATAAACAAAAACAAAACAGCCACAAAAAATCACCCCCAAAATAACAAAAATAAACAAAAAAACCCCCACCAAAACAAACAAAAAATAAAAAGAGAAAGAATGAAAACAACTTAATGCATGGTTAGAGACCAAAATCCTGAGGGAAGCAGGAGGGTTGTTTGGCAGCACAGAATTTCCCCACAGTTTGGCTGCAGGAGGAGCAGCAAGGCTGTGCAAGCCCAGCCTTGGTGACACAGCCAGGACCACAGGCTCTGCCCAGGGCTGTCTGCTCCCTTCTTCTACAGGCCTGGGCCTTGCCAGTGGATCATTTTTAATCTGATGTTATGGGCTTTTCAATTGTGCCAGTTGCTGCTGTAGCTTGCTGCCAAGTGATAGGTGGTTTATGCCACTAACTGTGCTTGAAGAGAATTGCTAAAAAGCAGTGGTAATATTTACTTTCTCCTGCTAATGCAAATAGCAAGCAGAGAATTTCAAAACCCTTGTAACCTGCATGTAGTCAGCTGCAGACCAAGCCTGGCTGGGGGCAAACAGAGACCTTGGAACACAGCATCACAGGGACAAACAGCTAGAACACAACAAATGCTCAGGGCAGAGTGCTCAAAGACAGGCTGCAGCTTCAAACCACTGCGCTGCCCGCAGGGAGTGACCATGGAAGGGATGCAAGCCAGCATATTGTCTTGGAAGAGCAGAGAGGAAGCAAAAAGAAAGGAAAAGGAAAGCAAATTAACTGTCAGCTGATTGTCCATTCCTCATTCCCATTCTCGAGGACAAGACCTGTAGCCTCTTTATGTACATATATGCAGGCATATGTGCACATTTGCAAACACACACACACCCTGTAACTGCAATCTACCTTGCAGATTGCTGGGTACACTGTACAAAGCACATCTGAAAGTTTAAACTGATTAAATCAACACACATCTCAGTGACTCCCATTTTCTCTGACTGTAACTCACAGTCTCACACCTATCACTAGCACAACTTCTCAATCAAGCCAGCCCAGAGCCCCCTCCGCTGCTTCTACTCCCACGCTCCCACAAACAATAGAAACACAGAGCCACTGTGGAGGAGTAAATACTTGTTATTATTTGTCTTGACACTTGGGGAAGCACTAGAAAGTTCAGCTACCTTGCTATTTTGCATTGTCTTGTTACCACCCATTGTCAAACTTCCTCCTGTTTGCTTTACAATTGCTCATCCCTTGGGGGAGCATCAGGAAAGGAGACTGGATACATGGAGCAGAGAGCTGCAATTTCACTGAGAAATAATAGTAATAGACCAAAATGTACTGATTACATGGATGCATCAGTGCAAATGAGACAAGAAAGATTCCCAGTTGTGTTATCTCCAAATTGCTCCCTGCCAGTCTCTGTGCCTGTGATTAACCATGTCAGACTCAGAGGGCCAGGTTGAGCACCCCATCCTTCTGCTCATTAATTTCAGCAGCCATTCCCAGGGCGTGAAATGGCAGCAAGTTGTCCTTGTTTGCTAAAATGCTGTAAAGCTCCATGGATGGTGTGCTCAAGCCAGAAAGACACCGAGTCACGGTGAGATGTTTGTTCCTTGGGTTCCATGGCAGCTCCTGGTGTGCTTGTCAGGTTCCACACATGCTGTGTGGATGCTGCATGTCCCCCATCCCCTACTGCACCTGCTCCTCTTTGCCTTTTCTTAACTCACATGTAAAAGTAAGGTACCTAAACTGGCTGTATAGGATCATTCAATTATTTCAGCTGAAAAGACTCTTTGGAAGTCTCTAGTCCCACCTCCTGCTCAAAGTAGAGCAAGCTTCACATTTAGGCAAGGCTGCTCTAAGCCTGAACTTGGCTATTTTGAGTGTCACCAGGGAAGAAGTTCCCACTGCCTCTGTGGGTCCCAGTTCCAATGTTTGACCATTGGGAAATTTTTTAACCTGAAAGTTAGAGTATAAATCGGCTACTGCTCATTTAGACAAAGCATTGAACAGGTTAAAAAAACTCCTCTATTGATAGTGCTCTGGTTTTCCTTGTGGCTAAATAGGACGTGAAGAGTTAGAAGTGCACGTAAGACATGAACTGAACTCTCAGGCAGTATTATTACCTCCCTACCATCAGTGCAGCCACCCCAGCTTTTCAGCAGCCAAGGGGAGAGAACAATCACAGCATTTATTGTGTCAGATTCCACTCTCCCATCAGCCTGGATGGCTGAAAACCTCACTCCAATGCTTGTCTTTCTGGAAGCTGTCCTGCAGTCACCTGCTGAACACTCACACTGTGCATTGTACTAGCATGGCACACTCCTCCCACTAGCAGAATGACAGGATGAGCATATCCTTTCCAGTAATATTTTATTTGAAAATCTTGAAGAAAAATAATTACTTATGCTCCCCAGCAGAAAGGCAAACAATTAGAGTGGTGAATGATATTGTAGCAGTGCCTATAATTAAGGAACTGCCAGCATTTTAATTATAAACTAATATCTTCAGTGGCTGACGATCCAGCTGTTCAGCAGACCCGTTGTCGCGGTTTGATGCTGGCTAAGCACCAGGCACCCACAAAAAATCCCATCTACTTATTTTCCTCTGCTATAGCTGAGCAGAGGAGGGGGAATTGAAAACTTCATTTTCATGACTTGAGATAAGGATTATTGAAAAAAAACCACTTTAAGGCAAAACAGGTTCAAAACTTAAACAGTATAAAGAAGATTTATTATTAACAGAATTAAAACTAAAAAGGCAAGGAGAACCAAAGCAAATCTTCAGAACACCTTTCTTTACCCATCTCTCCCCCTTTCCACTGACTGCGCAAGGAAACAAAACATGGGGTTTTGGTCAGTATTTCACTTCCTAAAAATCTTTCTTCAGTACACTTAAGGAAAAGAGTTTCTTCTGCTGTGCCATGGGATCCTTCCCACGAGAGATAGTTCTCTGTGAACTTTTCTTATGTGGTTTTAACTTCCACAAGCAGCAGTCCCACCTGAACCTGCTGCAACGTGAGCCCCTCCCACAGACCATGCAGTCTTCCCATAACTGCCTGCCGTGGGTTATTTTAGTTCATGGGGTTTAGTCTTTTAAGGATGAGCTGTTCTAGTTTGGAAGTGAAGGCTCTCTTCCTCTAAGAGCAAGGGTCATCTCTCTCAGTTCTAGTGAGAGCTAGATTACAGCATTTCAGCATCCACCCGCTCCAGCGTGAGTACTCTTCTTCATGGGCTGTGTGTGATCTCTGCATCCCCCCATGCTCCTCATGAATTATAGGGAAACAGTTTGTTGTATCATAGTCCTCGCCACAGCTTGCAGGAGAATCTCAGCTCTGGCGCTTGGAGCACCTCCTCCTTTTCCTTTTTTTCACTGACCTCAGTGCCACCATGTTGGTTTTCCTCCCACGTCCTCACTTTTCCTTTTTCTCTGACTTGAAAGAAAGGTGCTGTCTGTACATTGCAGTTGAGAGGTTGATCTCATCCGAGCTCCGTATCGGGGAACTGCTCACCCTGTGTCTCACTGCTGGCCACACAGTCCTCGCCAGCACCACATGGATGGCAGCGGCATCAGAAGGGCCCTGGCCATGCGGTCCTGGCCCCGGGAGGGCTCTGGCCACACGGTCCCAGCCCAGGAGGGCTCTGGCCACATGGTCCCGGCCCCGGGAGGGCTCCGGCCACACGGTCCCGAGCCCAGGAGGGCTCTGGCCAAACAGTCCCGGCCCAGGAGGGCTCAGGCCATACGGTACTGGGCCCAGGAGGGCTCTGGCCACACGGCCCTGGCAGCCCCCGCCAGGATAGGCCCCGGCAGCCACCTCACCACCCCTCAGGAGAAGAAAGAGACTTTCTTGCCATTTTTCCTTTCTTAAATATGTCATCACAGAGCCGTTACCATCTAATTGGGCTAGTAACCTGCCCATTGTCAGAGCCTTCAGCGATTGGCTCTGTGCTGGACATAGAAGTTTCTAATAGCTTTTCTCCTGTCCCCACTAAAAACCAGGCTGTGTTAAACCAACACACCCATTAAAAGTGAGATTGCCAATTCTAGAGTTACAGACCAGCAATTAAAGTTATAGGGAGGTTTTCTGTACTTCTTGCTTATTAAGATGTGTTTCTTGCTTGTTAAAGGCTTTGGGGAAATTTCAGTTAAGTCCTTATGTAAATGAGTAGTGAGCTGTCCTTTAACTTTCATTGTTTCCTCTGTTACAATACAGCGTGGGGACATCCTGAGGGCAGCAAGTGTCTCACCAGGCTTTCTCCTATCACACTAGAGCCAGCTCAGTGCTGCTTTAACATTTTTCACCTTCAAATCTTTGGTCCAGCTATTTCCCAGTATGACCAAGTAGCTTTGCTGAACCCTGTTTAGAGGGTACCTCAAGTACCAGTGGGTGTTTATTTAGTTATTACATTACATTTAGAACTACATTATAAGCACTGAAACATCATTAAGCATAACAAGACCAAGAACTCAGCAGTTTGCAATATTAAAAATACTAAAAACAAGATGAAGCCTATCCCTTCCCCAGCTTCTGCTTCTGAGACACTGCGGAACAAAACTGTGGTTCACTTTATGTTGTACTTCACTCAGGAATTCAGACAAAGTGTTAAGATGTTGTAGACATGGAATCCCTCTGGGCTGTCCCTACAAGCGTTCCCACTCTCCAAGCCCAGACTCAACCCAGCAGTGGGGCAGGTCAAGGGGGCAGAGCAGCCACCAGCACATGGCCCAGAGGCCACCAGTGATGGGCCCTGAGCAGGCAGGTACCAGGCACCAGGATTTTGCTGTCTGCTTCCAGGACATATGGGTCGCAGCAAGAAATGCTCATGGCAGCTGATGTTACCTGCCTGCAAGGTAGGAGTGTGCAGCCCCCTCCATCTCCTGACACCCAGCATTTTGAGCTGTGCAGTCTAGCTTACATAGTTAGCCCTGCCCTTGCTACAGGCGAGACAAAACCCCACTGTACTAGTTTGAAATTAAACCAGTGGGAGATCGCAAGTCAGAATTATATTTTAATAGGAAAAAAAAAATGCAGTAATACAAGAACACCAACAGAGTCAGAATAAAACCTGACACCCTGTGGTGGTAGCAGTCCAGGCGGAGTGGTCCTGTTGAAGTGGTGATCCTGTAGAAAAAGGGTGTGGTCTTCACCTGAAGGTCCACGGTAATTCTTGTTCTCTGAGAGTCCAGCAGGTAAGGGCTCCTGTAGTGTTCAAAATCTCATCTTATATCCAGGATGGAATGCTTGGTTCCTCCCTCTGGGCAGAGCATCTCACAATGGGATGATGAGTCATGTGGCAAGGCATTGGTGGCAAGGCCCATTAACGAGTTATCTGTGAGTCATGGGGCGAGGCATTGATGGGCCCATTAATAGAAGATAGTCCAGAGGGAGGAGGCAAGGGACACTGCTCCACCTGGCTTCAACAGCTCACAAAGATGGTAATAGAATACACTTCATCCCAGGACACCTGTCCACGGCATGCCCCCTCCTCATCTCCCAGCCTTTTCCAACCCAGATCTCCAGTGAGGATCAGCATATAGGCTTTTCCCTCATTCCTTGCCTAGGGGCACCCAGGGGTGCTCACACTTCCCACAGAGTCACTGCCTGGAAAATCACTCACACTGGCATGCTCTTCTGAGAACACATTTCCATCCTGGAGGCCTGGCTCAAGGGAAAGGTCCCCACAGAGCTTAGCAGAGGCAACCCTTGGGAATAAAAGCCTGCTGCACAAGATATGCTGTGTCTTAATTACATAGAATCAGTATTCCCAGCAGGAATAAAGGACAGGGAGATTAAGCCTGTCAGGCAGTGAGTTTAACCACAATGCACCCAGTACAGGGGTCCCTCAGATGGACAAGGCCCGTGCTGTCACTCACAGCCTCTCCCTTGGGGCATCACACCCTCCAGAGACCCCCACATCGGGCTGGGTGGCTAGAGAAGAGCTGTGATTATAGGCAAAGGCAAGGTATCCACCTCAGCTACAAGGGCTGCTGGGGAGAAAGTTCACTCATCCAGCTCCTTCCCGCTCCTCAAGACCCAGCAGCTCTGCTTCCATTTTGCCTGGGTGTGCCTGCTCTGCCCAGGCACTATATCCCCTTCCCTTCTGGTAGCTCCCTCATAAGACAGCAGGAACAAAGCTGTGCTCTTTGCAGCAGTGCCTCAGCCTCCGTGGGCACATGGGAAGATGTTTTCCACAGGTGTTTGTGGTTTCAGAAGGGAAATGCAACCTCGCCAGGGAACATTCCCTGAAGAGTGGTAACTGCTTTGGTGGAACTACCTTTACAAAGAGAGGATAAAATACATACATTCTAGACAAAATGAAGTTGTTATAGAAATCGTTCCAGTATCATCAACAGTAAGTGCTTTGTTCCTGCATAAAAGCTCTGAGTAGTTCTGTCACATACATGAAAAGAAGGATGCTGCAAATTCTATGGACATAAACCCCACATTTCTTAATGTCCTACACTGTGGAGACATTAAGGCTGAACACAATACACTTAATAGTAATAAAATCATGGCCTTCACCCTTCGGAGTGAGTCTGTTCTCTACTAACATTGAACATCACTGCAGCAGAGCTTGAAGAAAAAACACTCTAAAACTTCATTATGAGGTTTTAATAACATAAAACCTAAATTTCATGGCAAATTTTAGGGTTGGCTGGTGTTCTGAGATGTAGTTTTGCAAATCTGCTGCCAGTTCAAATTAACATATCTCATAACTAGCCCTGGAATAAGAAGTGATGAGCTGAGTGACGAACAAGCCCCAGTTTCTGTCCTTGCTCATGACCTGCCTCAAGGCTAATCCTCCCTCCTTCAGCCCAGCTCCAAAGCTTGTGGAAAAGGTGTCAAATCATGGTTCATAAAGTTTCAGCAGGAAACAAAAGGGGTTTTTTTTATAGCTTAAGTGTCACTAGTGCCTGCTAGAAGCTCACATTTGAAGTGCATTTTGTGCCTTCAATCTTCTGTGGAAGAGAGACAGACTCTTTCCCTCCCAGAAGAGTCCAGCTCTGGGCCCTGGGGTTATGTTTGTCTGTGGACAGCAGGTAACCTCACATGTAACTGTCATCCCTGTGCAGGGCTCAATGCTGACAGCAGAGACTCATTTGTGTCTGGAGTAAACTGAAAGATTTATGAGGTACTGGGTGCTAGGACAGCCCCCTGCACATTTGGTGTTGGGGCTCTCCGGCACAGGAAATCATGCTTAACAACCTGAGGTTTAGAAAAATACTTCGAAATGTTGAAAACAGGTACTTCCCATTTTTTTTCTAATTGGAAAAAAACACTTGAACCCTAAAGTTGCATCTTAAAAAGACTGACGGCAAACCCTGAAGTCATTATTTGTTCTGCACATACAGCTCTTTAGGCATCACAAGATTCTTTCCTATTTACTTCCAGCTCTTTGTTCAGACCCCTCAGAATCAACCCTATGAAAGGACTTGTTTCCCTCTCTGTGTCTCTGCTGTCTGCATAGGGCTGCCTTGCAACCCTGCCCTTGGCCACCTTCTCTGCACTTACATCTCAGCAGTATTTGGAGCAGGGCTCTTCTAGCATTGCTTCCCAGCAGGAAGCAGAGATCCTCAGCTGCCAGTGATCCACCTGCTGCAGCCTGGCAGGTTTCTGTACTTGCTGCATAATGACTGTAGTGGTTTGACATTGGTTAAAACACCAGGCACCCACAAAAACTGTTCACTCACTCTCTTCTGCTATACCTGAGCAGAGGAGGGGAAAAAAACCAAAGTGCTTATGAGTTAAGGATGGGGAGAAAACATTTTAAGGGCAAAACAGGCTGAAATTTAAAGGTATAAAGTAATTTTATTATTATTAGAGTGAGAAGAGGATAATGGGAAGTAAAATAATCCTTTAAAACAATTTTTTCTTCCCAGCCCCTCCCCCTTCCCACTGACAGTGCAGGGAGATGGTGGGGGGAGGGTCATGGTTTGGTCAGTTCATCACCTGAGATCTTTTTCAGTTTGCTCAGGGAGAGGAGTCTTTTTTCCTGCTATGTTGTGAGTCCCTCCCACAAGTAAAACAGTTTTCCCAGAACTGCTGTGACATGGGTCACTGGTCCATGGGGTGGCATCTTTTAAGGATAGGCTGCTCTAGTTTGGAAGCAAGGGCCCTCTTTCTCTGTCTCTGTAAGCCAGGGCCCTCTCTCCCTCTTTGGGTCTCCCACTGGATTACAGCTTTTTTTGGCCTCCATTCACTCTGGCGTGGGCACCTTTTCCATTTCCATCCTGCGAGTGGATTTCTGCACTCCCCGTGGACTTAACTGATTATAGGTGGATAGCTTGTTTCATCACAGACCTCCTCACCGCTTGCAGAAGAATTTCGATTCTGATGTTTGGAGCAACTCCTCCCCCTCTTTCTTTTCATTGACCTTGGTGCCGCCATGTTGTCTTTCTCCACGTATTCTCACTTCCTCCTCTTTCTCCTACTAGAAGAAAAATTGCTGCTTGTAGGTACCATTGTCAACAAGTTCCACTAATTCAAAGATTTTTGCAGCATCTCACAGCGCCGAGAGGTTGATCTCATCTAGGTTCTGCATTGGGGAATCGCTTGTCTTGTTTCTGCTGCCAGCCACATGGCCCCTGCTGCCACCATGCGGGGTGGTATTTAATGTCTCTCTTCATATGGGTTGCCAAGAAGGAGAAGCTGCTGCCACCATCCCTGCCCTTCTGCCCGCAGCACGAGCTGCCAGACAGGCAAGGCTCGCCACAGGCAGCACCAAAATGGCAGCAGCAGCGCATCGCCACGTGCAACGCCGGGAATGGTCCCACCAGCAGCAGCTTGCCAACCCTGGAAAAACTGCCTCCTGTGCTGTTTTGATTTCCTTCTTAAATATGTCATCACAGAGGCGTTCCTAACCTCTCTAATTAGGCCAGCAGCATGTTCATCTTCAGAGCCATCAGAGATTGGCTCTGCTGGACAGGTGGATGCTTCTAGCAGTTTCTCACAGAAGCTACTTTTGTGGCCTTTCCCTGCTACTAAAAACTAGCCTGTGCCAAATCAGCGCAATGACCCACAGTCCTGAGTGTAAAAGAGGGGCAAAAGACAGGAGAAAGATTGCTGCTCTTTGCTCACGCTAATTATGGATGGCACTTTGAAACACGAGGCACAGTGTTAATGTCAGGAAAGCACACTTCTGTCCTGTATCTTCCCTTATTCTGCACTCTTCTTAGGATACAGGAAAGAGCAACTCCTACATGCAATTTATATATATCTGTAGATATGTGTGAGAAATTTTTAATAAAAAGAGGATGACAGTTGCCACAGGAAATTATGAATACATGCATATATACATTCGCTCAAACAGGCACCCTGAACCTTTGAGACCTATCAATTTCTTCAAGGAAATACTTTTTAAAGAAGTATGATGCCTCTCTGTTAGATCTCGCTGAAACCAAGAGCTCAGCAGTGAAAAAGGGGCTGAACCTGAGTCCTCCTCAAGAGTTCTGATATAAGAGAACATGTAACAGAGATGTAACATGTAAAGAGAACATTTTGTGACATGGGCATGTGAATAAGTTGTCTCCAAGTCAACCATAGCAGAGCTACTCTAATAAATATGCATTTACCCTCCCATTACTGCAAGGTAGGACATACGGAAAAGTAACTACTTTCTGTGAAAACTGTGTGCATCAGGTGTCCTCTACAGGAGAGAAGAGTGGGGTCACATCTTCCACACCTTCAGTAGAGCTAACAAAGATATGAGGTGGCTCCACCTGAGATCCAGTCACTGACAAATTATATTGACACCCTTGGGCTGTAAAACTCCTATAATTGCTACATAAATAATTAGTTTGGTGTAGGATGGTTCAATCAATCTAGCCCTGGGAAAACACAAAACAACAACTTCTGTACAAACTGCAGGGTAGAGTCCTTACTAAAAAATGACATCAAAACCTACATCCAATCTGGTCTATTCATGTCACTGCTCTTGTTTTAACCGTGCTCATACACTAGAGAGTCCTGATGGATTGGAGGTGTAGGAGGTAAACCAGCAGATTGAAGAGGTTAGATGTATTTCTTTGTTAATGGGCCTGATGCTGTTCAAATCTCCCATAAAAATTCAGCATTAAGAGATTCCTAAGCTCAGGGCCTTCATGATCATTCAGCCTTTAAGCAGATACAAAGAAAATTTTTCTCTGCCTCTCTGTGAATATATCCATCTCCTCAGGAGCAAGGGAAAGACTTTTATAGAGAACTTGATAAAATTCCTGAGACATCTCATTAATTCCAGTCACTTCAGCAGTGACTTCCCTGCCATGTGTGACACTCTAAGAAGTTATAGATTGCTTTAGTAATAACAAATCCTATTCATTACCCATGTCTCTGCACTTGCATATTAATATTGTCTGGCCTTGTTAAATATAGAAGCCTATTCCCTTTAATCTGTTTTTAATAGGCATTTTTTCCCTAAGGTTAGCCATGAAATAATTGATAATGATAGTAATCCCCCCACCTCCAAAAAGCTTGCGAAATTCCTTAAATGGCCTCTTATTGCTGCTGGGGAGCTGGCGCAGGCCATCTGCTTCTGTAGATATTGTGATTTTACCCCTAGTTTGATGGGAAATTTAGAAATTTTTGCACTGTACACTCTTTTCTCCACTTTATGGAGACATCATTTAATCAGCAGGACTTTTATCTCCATCACATGTGTGCACCTAAACAGGATCCAGTGGTGAGAATAGGAAATAATAATCACAAACCGTGCAAGTGGTGGGTGTGAAGGACTTTGCACAACCCCATATCCTCTCTAGAGCTTCACTTCACACAGCACAACCCAACCAAGCACCACTGACCATACAATCACAGGACAGTTTGAGTTGGAAGGGGCTCTAGAACTCAGCCAGTTTCAACCTCCCTGCCTTAAGCAGGGACACCTTTCACTAGACCAGATTGCTCAAAGTCCCATCCAACCTGGTCTTGAACACTTCCAGGGATGGGGCAGCCACAACTAACTCAAGATACTCTCAAATAACTCAAAAGCAGAAAGACTTGCCAAGAGCAGCAGGTAAGTTGATACCAAAGAAGTCTTAATTCTACAGGGTAAAGAGTGTTCACTTATTTGTCTAAAATGAGAGCTGGTTGGAATCACTCAGCTGTGTTCTAATTGAATACAGGCTTTCATGAAGCCTTGTCATGTAGACAGAAGTTTTGAAGGACCTTGGAAAAGAAGGTGTGTTGAAGAAAATATTACGTTCTTAACAACAAAAAACTTAGAGCTTTGGAAGTTTCTGTTAAAATTATGCCTCTTGTGCTGTTAACTGTTTTAGGAACAGTGTTTTACCATGAAATAGGAAATAGGATTTTACATCTGTTTTATCAGCTTCCAAGATTAGTAGCTTTACAAGAATCTGGTAATTTCAGAAATCCATCAAAAATATTTCCCTCTTGCATCTTAGATTAGATATAAAGAAAAAGGGTTTTTTTACTATGAGGGTAGTGAGGCACTAGAACAGGTTACCCAGAGAAGTTCTGGATGCACAAATAGCAAAATATGCAGGCAAAGAGGACACACAAAAACTTAGCCCTAATTTGAGTTAATTTTGCCATTCTGACAAGGCTACAGGAAAAGAACTGAAGACAAAAGTACTACATGGAAACTCTCAGTTATCAAGTAGCAGCCAAAACCTCCCCCCGTTACTGGCAATGCACCATTGGGTTGAAGTATATTCTATTACCATCTTTGTGAGCTGTTGAAGCCAGGTGGAGCAGTGTTCCTTGCCTCCTCCCTCTGGACTATCTCCTGTTAATGGGCCCATCAGTGCCTTGCCCATGACTCACCATCCCATTGTGAGATGCTCCACCTAGAGGGAGGAACCAAGCATTCCATCCTGAATATAATCTGAGATTTTGAACACCATAGCAGTGCTTACCTACTGGACTCCCAGAGGTCAAGAGCTACTGCTGGACCTTCAGACCCTTTTTCTACAGGATCACCGCTTCAACAGAACCACTTTGTCTGGTCTGCTACCACCACAGGGTGTGAGGTTGTATTCTGACTTTGTCAGTGTTCTTGTACTACTGCATTTATTTATTTTTTTCCCCTAATTAATTATAATTCTGATTTGCGATCTCCTACTGGTTTGATTTCAAACTAGTATAACCATAAACCAGGAGCAGTTCAAACCCACAGATAAGCTCCTGATTGTTGATTTGGCAGTGATTTCAATATTCATTATACTGAGGAGTTCCTAATGAACTGTTGCTGCTGTTTATAGCACGAGCCCAGGTATAGCTGATTTTCCAAGAATAACTTTGGCAAGATATCAGTATCTTTTGCAGCCTTTTGACAGTTTATAATTATGTTTGAAAGTGCAGTTGAGCAGTTTCAGACAGCAGAGCAAGTAATTTCCTAGAGTTATCCACTAGGGCAGAACCCTCCCCACCTGAACACCCATGGAGAAGGGAGTATTCCCACCGCTCAAGCTCCTGCAGAGTATGTGCATAAGGAAAAAACACACTTTTTTCCCTTAACAAAAAAACCTTTCTGTTTTTCTCTCCTTTACAGCCTCTAGTGATTTTCTACATGCTAAAAATAAACCAAAAATCCCAGTGTTCCTACACAGCATAATTGTGACTGTCAAGCTGAGTCCCCAGGAGCTCACAGCTGTGTGATGGAGCACTGATGGTGAGCACTGCACTTCAGCATTTAATTCCGTAACGTTAGTGACTCACCTTTTGTAGACTGACTCAACACACAACACAGCCATGACAGAAGTCCCTTTCCTGTTCTTTTGGGACTTGCTGCCCATCCTCAGTACCTGTGCTAGATGCTTGATTCACTCCAAACTCTGTTAACAGCAAACCAGGTCCTCCAGGAGCTGGCCCCTCGTGCACAGACAGCTCTGTGTGGTGCTGACTCCTTAGTGGATTTTTAGAGAGATCTCAGTGAAAGGCTTGAAAAGGGAAAGTTCCTTTTAACTTGTCTAGAATTGTAAATAGTTAACTCCATTTCTAAAAGGGAAGTTCTGTAGGTACCCAGAAAAGATCCTTGACAAAGAATCATTGTAAATAATGTGAGATGTTTTAGCAAGGTGCTTTCCTCGACCAATGAAAGAGTTTGTCTTTGTTTGTTTTCATTTTTCTGTGACTGTGCTGCAGACACACGGACACAGTCGCACACAGACAGACAACCCCTCCAGCTAACCTGGCTGGAGGGAGAAAGATTCGCTCTCTGTTTTCTGGATGATATATTGATATAAATAAATAAGCCTTCTGATTTTAATCTATGAACATGAGTAGTTTTGTGGAAAGGCCTCAGAAATAGGACCACATCATTTCTACGGCTCTGGGACAGCAGAGCAAGACACAGCATCATTTAAATAATTTTAATAATTTCAGTGCTGACTTCAGCACCAGTACAGCTGAACCTATAGCCAGAAAATTTCACCACTATGTTGATGCAATAATGACATAAATGCAATCACAAGTGTGATTCATGACTTTTGGCAGCTGCTTTGCTGTATGTTTCAAGAATCATGACACTCACTCAGCCAAATTTTACCAAGAAATCAATTACCTGCTAGCTATTACATTTATTAGAACCTGTTTCCAGTGCTGTAAATCAGCATCACCTTGCTGAAGCCAGTGGCAAGCACTAAGCCCACCTGCACAAGCCAGGCAAGCAGTCTGTCTCCTGTTAGGGTGGATGGCAAAATATGAGCCTTGTACACCTAACAGATATTTATGGAGGATAATTATGGAGACTGCAATTATATCAGTTACTTTGACAGGTTAATGGTTTCTTTTTAATTAGATGCACAGGGGTGACTGCAAATAATTTGGTTGTGTCTTTACCAGAACAGGTCTCCAGATGTACTTCATTCTGTGCCAGAGAGCAGTCCATCAAGTATGGGGAAGCTCTTCAAGCAAAATCAAGGCTGGGAACACTATGGGTGAAATAAAACTGAGTCCAAGTGCCTTGTTTGCAAAAAACTACCTAGTTCATGATGGTATCTAGCCTGACCCATAGCTGGAAGCAAGGTGGATGTGGTACAAAGCAATTGGTGCTACAGGGTTTGGGTACATGGCTGCAGCAGGGAAAGGAGGAGGGGATGCTTCTGCTGGGGATGGAGGTGGCTTTGAACAGGAGATTGATTATTGCCTCAACATACTATTTTCAGAGTTAAAAAAATAAATACATAAATGCTCTTTTGCTTTTGACCTCAGATATGAATACCTCATAGAATTACCTTGTCATTACATGGAATATATGATTCCAACCACACATATTTTTAAGAACACACCTAGAACTGGAGGTCTGGTTTGCTGCATCAAGCTTTCAAGGTCACTCAGGAGTGAGTTTATGCAGATCCAACTGAAGCTGCAGGTGTCAATGTACATGAAATGATGGTAACTGTAATGTGACACAAGGCCTTTCCACGCAGGAATATTTTTAATGTTAATTCCTAATTTAAAAATCCCTTCTGCAGACCCATCTGATTTTCCTATCCCTCATACCCATCAGCTGGATTTCACAGAAAGTTCAATCAATTTCCTAGAAAGTTAGCCAATGAAGCAGCTCCTGCTCCAGACACTACAGCTGTGTTACTGCGACTGATCATCTTCGCCATGCTCCATGTCCCCAGGAATTTCTTCTTTGCTGTCTGCAGTGAATGCCATTGTGTAAAAGAGAGTAGTGAGTTTTAAAATCAGTATTTAATCCCTTGTTTCTAGGAGTAGGATGCAAAGTTGACTGCATTTCCGGAATAGATGCTGACTCAGTGAGTTTTTCCACTGTCCTGTAGCAATCTCATTGGCAAACACTATTCCCTGCACAGAACGAGTGCATGGACATGTGTGAGTGCAAAACCTACATCCTTTCAGCTTCTCTTTTTCAATCTAAATGAGGATAAGGGAGCAAGGCATAGAAGATCCCAGTTTTGCTGGGATTCAAGGAAAGACAAAACTCTCCTCATCCCCCTGATGCCTCCAGCAGTCTCCACAAGAAATTGAGCTTATTTGTTTAATGTCAGCCATCCTCACTCAGAAAGAAACTATTCTTGCAAGGCATACAATTACTACACATGGCACTCATAAACACTGCCATGTTTAGCAATTTGTAGCATTAAACATTGAAAGGAATTTTCTTTGATGGAGTTTGACGATTTAAAAAAAAATAAAAATTTCTGTAAGCAAATAGTCTTTAATGGGAACAGATTTATATACAAACTATAGTTCCTTCACACTGTGCTATAAGTCACAAGGGAAACATAATTCATTTGCAGCAGTTTTCAACAAGAAAACTTGGCAGTCTTTCAGCAAGTTTCATAATAGCTCTATTTTAAACTTCATCTTGAAAACACTCAAGATAGCTTTTAGTTTTATTGAAAGGTTAATTTCACACCTACAGAAAAATATCAGCTTTCCATTAGAACTAACAGAGTGTTATATGCGAAAATTACAGTCCCTTCCCTATGAATGTGCAAAGTTTGTTGAATAGTTAACCCATCCTGATTTTCCATTCCTTCCTCGTGGAGCCACAACAGGCGCAGGTCTGCCTGGAGCACCAACACCAACAGCACATAATCCCAAATCAGCCCTGGGTGAGAACTGCAGGATATCACCAACCACAGTAACTTGGGTGCCAGCTATGCAGGGTGGGGGGCTGCAGTAGCCCACACCTGAGAACACCCAACACAGGAGGCAAAAGGGGATATTGCCCTGGGACAAGGTTTGAACAATACTAATTCTTCACAGATTTATGACAAGGTGTCTCAAAAAGCACCACTGCATCTCTGGGCTCACCTTATTGCTGGCAAAGTACAAACAAGAGGTAGGTAAAGAAGAAATTTGCTCATTTCCCTTCCCATCCCATCAGCTGTATTTTCTGATGGAGTGAAACATGCCATTGGGAGCCAGCCTGCTTCCATGCTCATCTCCCACTGGAGGGTTAAGATCAGGGCACAAACAATAAAATACTTCTGGTGGCCTGTGCACTTAGTGCAACATCACATGCCACCAAGTTACACTGAGTCCATCACTCATTCAGGGTGGGGCAATGTTTCCCCATTGTTTCCTGGAGCCAATCCTGAAGAGACAGAGGTGTCCCAAGAGGACATTTCTCAGCATCTAGGGCTATATACCTTGTTGTAATTTTTATGTGACACAGCCTGAACTTCAGCCTCCCGTGACTTGAGAAAGTTCTTGCAAATACGATGCTTTTGTGGTTTTATGTTTGGCAACCTCCACTTCCCCAAAACCAGCACTTCCCCCTCTGCTTTTCAGATCCCAACTTCCCAGCAATTAAACAGAGAGAGCACTTTTAGCAGTAGTTTCAGCTACCTCTGATGGATACAGCCACCTCCTGGCTCATGGAACCATAATTCCTCCACAAAACAAGTGCATGTGTGAGCGTGAGCATGCATGGTGTTGGAGGGGGTGGATACGGGCAGAGAGGAGAGCATTTTTGCAGCAATATGCACAAGGAATGCCATTAGGGAAAAGCACAGTTTCTGCCTTCAAGGAAACCATGATTCAGTCACTACTTTATGGAGGGAAAAAAAGTCACACTGAATTTCATTTAGGTATTTTAAGTTCAGTCAAACCAGAAATTATTTGTCAAGGGAAAAGGAAGAGGATTAATTTGTCCCAAAGAATCCTGGTACCATGGCTCTGTGCAAGGCATAGTTGCCATTGCACAGTGCTTCCTGTCATTGCTAGAGACTCCTGCCCGAGGAACAAGGAACAGTGACTGTTCCCAGGGCTCAGGGGATGTGCAGAGCTGCCACTTCTCCCCATGACTGAGGTGCAGCACATGGCCACTGACACACCCAGCTGGGATCAGTGTGTTGGCTGCCATGTTCCAGGTTCCCTGGGAACAATTTAATTACTATTTGCAGACAAAAGATTAATGCAACAGAACAAACAGGTTTATTGACTGTGAGTTAAATTCTTGCCTGTGCCTCTCTATGGCAGGGCAGGGAGGTGCAGGAGAGGCAGTGTGGCACAGCTCAGGCATGAGCATTAAAGCAACTTTTCCTCCAAAGAACCTTTTCCAAGTCCAGCTTGTTCAGAAATAGCTCTTGGGTTTGTGGCAGTTTGGTGAAATTTTGTTGCAAGCCTTAGATCCACAGCCCCAAAGAAATAACTGAGGGCATCCAATGCTCTGGAACGTTGGCCTCAAATGCTCCTCCCTGCAACAGCAAAGCAAGCCTCAGCATGGCAGAGAAAGCCAGGCCTGCATACAGGTCAGTCAGAATTCCTTACCAGCAACAGGATATAGAAAACAGCTTGATTCAACCAGGTGTGGAGGCTGGGAGCAGCCAGTTCTTCCTAAACTGTGCTCTGGGAGAGGTGGGACCTTGCCTTTGTAAAGGCTGGTATGGCTGGGAAGAGAGGCACAGCCTTAATAAGGAACTGCCAAGCAAAAGAGTTATAAAATAACTGGGTTTGTTTACCTGCTTTCATTATTTTTAAAATAGGGTTATAATTTCACTCCACAATTATAAGAATGAATAACTTCGATGTCTTGGATTCCATTGTCTTGAAACAGCAAGAAAAATGTAGCTTATGAAAGAAGTCTTTTTAAAAGTAAGGCTTCCTTTTAACATTTGCAAGCTACCAGGATCCTGGCAGTGGGTGAGCCATCCTGCAGGAGATGGATGGGCATTGCTGAATGCAATGGGGCCAATCTGGGGCCAATCCAGACATCTCAATTGCTGAATAAAGGCTCCTGCAGTTTGTCTGAGTTTGTGGAAAGTTGAAAAAAAAAAGTTCAGTTGACACTGAGAGCACCTCCAGGCATCCCTCTGAAAGTCCCAGGTGAGCACCATCCCTCATCCCAAAGGCAGCTAACCTTTATATTCCTCTCTGGTGTTCAGTCTCTAGCCTTTAGAATTGCTGCTCTTCCGATCTTCCTGATGCAAATCATCACACTTCCCCTTTTTATGATATTCTAATTAAGAAAACTGTGATAACAGTAACTAATTATGTCCATAACACATTCTGAAGTGCTCTCTCCGCCTGTCAACACTCAGAATGGGAGTCTAAACTTTGGCAAGGGTCCCAGAGCCAAAAAAGGGTCTGGAGTAAGATGCCACTAACCTCCTGTCATTAATCTCAGATAAAGAAGTTCCTATGAACAACCAACAATTTGTTTGTCATCAGACTACAGAATCCTTGTTCAGCTTTTCTGCTACAGCTGAGTTACACTCTTCTAATTACCACTCTCAAGCACACAGTCATGGTCATTTTACTATCCAATTTTCCTGAATAAATGATAGCTGCATGGAAGGATTGTAAAGTAGGATGGACTACAAAGCAGTATTTTATCATTTGGGAGATTCTGAATGCCCAATCCTTTAAAAAAACAAACTACTAACAGATCAGGGGAACTGAAGAGCTTCCCCAAATACACACACACCTGTCACCTTTGGTCACCTCAATGTTTCAGCCACAACATCTGTCTCCCAGTCCACAAAGCTGCTCAGTGCAGCACATGTGCACCAGAGAAAGCACAGGCTGGGGAGCCCCTCTTGCTGTGGCCAGAAAGAATAGCTTCCCAGAGATCCAGGAGAAGTTAAGACAAGGATTTTCAATGCTGAGGGAATACAATTTAGGATTACAATACAATACAATTTAATCCTTCATTTTAGGATCATGCGACAGCAAAGTTCTTGAGCCCATTTAACAGGATGAGAAAATAAATACACACGTCTAAATTTCAGAAGTTCCAGCAATTAGCAGGGAGTCTCATACCTGCTTTGCTGGGACTTTGCCAGAGAGGTGGTGGTCAATATACCTCGTGGGAGGCACCTCAGGGTACTGCAATTACCGAGCAGCCTCCTCTGTCTCCAACTCCTTCATGCCTTCCTCCATCAGCAACACGCTGGAGCTGTGACTTCAGCGTCCCCGGGCCAGTCCTAACTGGGACATCTGCCCCTGCTTCCCAGTGCCTCCCTCCCCCACCACAAAGCACTGCTGGCAACTGGAGCCCTGCAGGCACCTCTGCCTCCACAGGGGATCTTTGTGTTTAAAACGATGGCAAACAGGCTCCTGAGTGTCAATTAGGGGGTTCAAGTTTCTCTATAGCATCTCTGGCTAACATGTTTATACCATTTCCCCCCTTGGTTAAATTCCTGAGAAAATCATTTAACACACTGTATTTCATATTGCTAAAAGAGATGTGAACTGTTTGAATGCTACAGCCCTGGGCTGGACCTGCAACATCAAAGGAAACCCATTTTGACAGATAAAGGATGAAATCTGCAGATATCTGACTGTCTAGATGGTAGGGAGTGCATCTCTAGGGAGTTTTAATATTTTAGCCGTGTCAGGACTGTGAAATGCAGCTTTTTGCAGTGAGTAAATTGATTATGTACATTCATGTGGTCTTTAGGATCCATGATGTGCCCAGAAGGTGACATAAATACATATTACAGTGCCAACAGCTTATTTCAATGCCTGACAGGTTCCAAGTGACATTGAAGGGAATAGTGATGAGCAGCAACTTGGTGAGCCCTCACTGCAAAAGACGATTGCATCCAACAGTGGAACTGGTGGGACAGACCTCCATGGCTCCCAGCTAAACTGCTGTGTTGGGGACTGGAGCAGCTCTGCACTGTTGAGAGGAATGATGGCTGTGGGTTTGCTGGTAGATAAAACTAGCACTGAGAGATAAAAGAAACAATGGGAAGGATTCCACTGATTGATGAATGGATAAAAAGATATTTGCCTTTACAAACAAACTGTACGTCTGCTGATAAATGAAATTGGATATTGAGAGATGAAAGAAACAATGGGAAAAACCATAAATTCCATAAGAATTATAAATTAAAGGGGGGATTATACATTAGAGGGGAGTCTTAGTATTAGGTGTTCTGGGAAGTCTGTACCTCTCAAGTACCTCAGACAATGGGGAAAGAGAGGAAAATGCAGCTGGGAAATTAGGATAAAAAGGAGGCTGCGCCCTCCAAAAATTTGAGACACCCCAGGGGAATGCCCCATGGCCTCTCCCTTTATTCAAATAAAGTAACAGGACTCCTCTGTGTCCTTTTTGGACATAAACCTCTGGGGTTTGTGGACTGATTTTCCTGACACTGTGGATTTAGAGAGTAGTTGGTAATGTGCTTTGTACTCTCCTGTGCTCACTGCAATTACGGATGAGTTATCAGTCATTTCTTTTGGATAAACTTGTCTGTGCAACATAGCAGAATCCTACCTCCCATTTAGAGAGCAAAATGTATTAAAAGGACTGGATAATGAGCCTATCAACCATGTGAATTTCATTTATGTTATCAGGGTTAAAACCCACACAGCTATTGCCAAATCCATGGATGCGAATCAGTGTCTGAGAAACAGCAAGTGTGAACTCAAAGAACAGCCCCTGGGCTGATCAGGGCAGCACATCCAGGGGCTGCAGGTGGTCCCAACATCTTCCCTAACACACTTGAAGAACAACCCCCTGCACTTACGTGATATACAACACACCATGAAGAGCTGCAGACTCAGACCCAAAACAGCCTGATTGGCCATGCTTGGATGGGGCCAATCCAGACATCTCAATCATCTCATTACACTGAATGCCATTCTGTGCCTGCACGCTGAAATCTCTGCCCAGGGGCTGCAGCATTTGTGTGTAAAATGGAGACAACACTGGGATGGAGACTAAACAACACCGGCTTGCAAAGGAACAGTGGAAAAATATTAGCCATTGCAAAATCATAGAACAATTCAGGTTGAAGAAACCTCCTAAGATCATCAAGTTCAACTGTTAACTCAGCACTGCCAAGCCCACCAGCAAACCATGTCCCTGAGTGCCATATCTACATGTCTTTTAAAATTCCTCCAGGGATGGTGACTCCACCACTTCCCTGGGCAGCCTGTTCCCACACTTCAAACCTTTTGGTGAAGAAACATTTCCTAATATCCAGCCTAAACCTCCCCTGGTAAAACCTCAGGCTGTTTCCTCTTGACCTGTCACTTTTCACCTGAGAGAAGAGGCTGACCCCCATCTGGTTACAACCTCTTTTCAGAGAGTTTTGGAGAGCAATGGTGTTTCCCCCGAGCCTCCTTTTCTCCAGGCTGAGCATGGAGTAGTTATTTCTTGTTGATGCCACTTTTCATACACAATCATCCATCATGGGAGACTTTTTTACTTCTTTTATTCTATTCCATGGCAAAGCAAAAATAAAATGTTGCCAAGCTAGAACAGCAGCCCGGTGCCCCATGTGACTACAGCAGGTTACACTCTGCAGCAGTAGTGGTGCTGGGCTTCCCCTGGAAAGAAGGCAGTTTTGGGGGTTAAACCATGGCTGGGCTCACAGGCACAGTTTGGCACAGGCAGCACTCTGCAAAGGTTGACTTGTTTCTACTCAACACATCTGGAGGGGTTTCACCTTCTGATCCCAGCGACAAGAACAGGAAAGACTCTGTGGAGTCTCTCTGGGTGATTTTGCACTAGAATGCAAGTAAGCCCTATAACGGTGTTGGTGGGCCTGACTGGGACAAGTGAAGGAAAAATAAAAAGAAAAAAAATAATCTAGGCTTCAAAATAAATGTACTTAATGATCAAAGGAAGCTAAAGAAAAAAAAATTGTTTTCTCCTACTAAAAACCAACTAACCAACCAAAAAAATGCTTCAGAACATTGTCATTGCACAGACAGAAATTATTCTTACTTCTAGTGCTCTCTGCTTCTTCTGAGGAGCTAGAAATATGCAGAATGAGAAAACTCTGTGAATTCTCAGTTAATAGAAAAGCAAAATGTTTGGGGTAAGTAATTTCTGGGAGTTTTAACCATACAATGGGATGCAAGACAGCATCTGCTCCTTTGGCAAACTATTCCCTCACATTTGTTTTGGTATATCAACAGCTTTGTTCATTATTAAGGATTATTCACATGCCAAGGAGAGATTGGCATTTCTGAGAGATGTTCACAAAATTTCCGTGAGTTTTAGCACATGCCTCTTTTTTCAGTTTACACCAGAAATATGGCATCCACCATCCTCTTGTCCTTAAAAATATTTCTCTCATTCATCAGCGCATGGTTTAGATCAAAACCAGAAGGCAGGAACAATTCCAGTCAACGATCTGTGAGCAGTCCCTTGTCTGAAGGATACATTTCCAGAAGTGATGAGTTGTTGATCACTTGGATAAAAAAAGAACAAACAACCCTGAAATCGCTTTGTAAATTAACTGCTTATTGAGAAAGAGATCTAATTTTCAGCTCATCACCTGACTGTGTCAGCTCCACACTGATTGCTGCTACCACCTTGCTGGTGGATGGCACTTCTCCCTGCGATGGTGTTGCTGTGATGACCCTGCTTCCTGCCCGGGGCCAGGGCGTGTGCAGACCGGAGGTGTTTCCCTCAGCTTTGTGCACAGAGGGTTACAGCACAGGGAGAAAGATTATCAAACCATGGATAAAACCAGACCTGTCCCTGGTCTGCAATGAACTGCACTTGAAATATTGGTGTTTCCTCACACAGATGTCCTTGAACTTTTCTCTCACACCCAGAGAAAAGTCCAGCTCCTCTGTACACAAGCGTCTGCCTGCTGGTTCTTCAGGACTGGGCAGGGACAGAGAGGTTTTGCCCAACCACCATCCCCGTGCCTGCAAAAGACAAGACAGCATCACTCTCCACAGGAAAACTCAGCCAAAAACACAGAGCAGATGTTACTCTTCCCAAGATGATAAGCAGCTGAGCTCCATAAAAGTCAGAACCGATTCAGAAAAGGCAATGAGAGACCCTCCATGAGCAAAACTGACCCCTTTCATACAGGGTGCCAGAAGGTGTTAACTGCCATAATCCTCCCCCAAGAATCCTTTTTAAGCCACAGTTTCACAGATTTTTTTAAAACCATATACTTGAATATTTTCATGCATATAAAAATCTGCTTCACTACCCTTGTAAGATAAACTTGGTAACCAATAATCCCTACAGGTCAAATCTATCTGCTAGCTGCAACATTCCCATTCTCATGGATGCTGTGGTATCTCAGGCATCTGTGGAGTGGCCACAGCTCCAAGCTCAGCAACTTGAGCCAAGTTGCATCAGCTGTGCCATCATGTCCTCATGTGCCCAGTGCAGCAGCTCAGCAGCTGCTCTACAGCCAATTGAGATGTCTCTGCCAGAGGGAAAAAGAAACCCTACAAAGCCACTGTTTGTGAGTTACAGCCCAAGCACACACTTATGTCAGGCTCTAAGTTAAATCACTGCAGGCAAGGGTAATCTTCTCTCCCTCCACATACATTGTCATATTCTCTCCCTCTACTTACAAGGATGCTCTGTTTGCATCCCTCAGCCCCAGGATGTACCTTTTGCTAGGTGTCACCATTTAGCAAGCACAGCACACTCTCCCTTTCATTGGGTCAAGCACAGGAGTTAACATTTATAAGCCTTCTCAGCCCTGGACACCTAAAGTATCTTTCCATGACTATATAGGGAATCAAAGCCTTCTCCAGTTTGGATCACAGCCAGCTGTACCGTGGTGATTTTTTCATTAGACAGGCTTACAGTCTTCATTCAACCCTGCAGGCAGGGCTGCCAAGAGCTGAGACCCAGGACAGTGCACGAAAGATGCATGTGCTGTTAAGGCTGTAGGGGAAATCTCTGTGTTGACGACCACCTACTGCTTTGCCTACCTGTTGTTTACACAAAGGGGCATTTACCCAGAGAAGGCTCCTTTTTGGAGCAGTGCTACAATATTTCCACATATGCTTTATGTTACAAGCTGCTTTCAGCATTTTCTAGAAAACATCTTAAATGAGTTTCTTGAAGATGCAATATTGCAAAGCCAAGGTTATGCATATCTATATCAGAAATCATTTACCCTTCAGAGGAAAATGTGTTACAGAGTCAAGTAAAAAAGTCGCATTTAAGGTGGGGGTAGAATCTGTTGTGCATGAGATAGATTTCTGCAATGATTTGTCTGGGTAAAGGGTATTTAATTTAGGAAAATATGTTGTACTCAAGTGTTTAAATTAGAAACCTGCTCTGAGCTGAGGAACTTTGATTAGACAAAGAGAACAGTAATCACCGGGAGCACTGCATGCAAGGGGCAAGCAGCCACTCAGAATCCCTGATTTGTAACTTATTTATGCACTTCAGACCCACACACCTTAATGGTTTAGATATTCTACTCCATGCCAAATGACTAAACACTCCTCACGTGAGCAAACTGTCACTCACAGTCAGGTCATTTATCTTTCAAAAAAGCAACAGAGCAATCTTGTCCTCTCTGCTTGGAGGTCTCTTGAGACACAGACATTTCGAGGTAGCTCTGTTTCAGTATGCATCATTTGAGAACCTGCTATGGACAATTTCAACCAGGCAGGAAATTGTAAAGGTGTTTCTCCATATGCAAACTTGTTGTTTTATGCTGTGGAAGAACCAACACATCACTGTGCACAGTGACCATGGGAGAGCTGCTTCTAGAAACACTGTAAGAATCCAACAAGAGACCTCTATTTATGTCACAGAATGGTTTGGGTTGGAAAGGATATTCAAGATCATCTAGTTCCAGCCATCCTGCCATGGGTAGGGACACTTTCCACTATCTCAGGTTGCTCCAAGCCCCATCCAACCTTGCCTTGAACACTTCCAGGGATAGGGCATCCACATTTTCTCTGGGCAGCCTGTGCCAGCACCTCACCACCCTCACAGGAAAGAATTATTTCCTGATACTAAATCCAAACCTACTCTTTCAATTAAAAGCCATTCCCCCTTTTCCTATCACTATGTGCCCTTTAAATAGGTTTTGTAAAATTATATAGGGTGTATATGGAAAGCCTGAGCCAATGAGCTGCCTACTCAAATACATCAGGAACAAGGCAGTGTCATCCCTTCAGAGATTTTAGCCTGACTTCTTTTGAACACAGTAACAGGAGCATGGGGCTTCTAACTTGTCTTCAGATCTAGATCTCACTCTGGGCTTGAATTGCAGACATTGGAGCTGCGAGCTTCTTTCCTCAGGCTACAGCACTGGGCAATCAAAGTTACTTACTGCAGGACCAGAGCCTTTGCAACAGGGAGGATGTACTTGGGCAGCCAGTGCAGGAGGATCACAGCCTGCAGCAAGCTCCAGGATGGTGTCCATCCTCCACAGCTTTAAAAGAAACCCGCAGGAAGGGAGGTTAGAGTGTCATAGCGTGGGCATCTCTGTCCTGTGCACTTGAGAGCAGAGTCCCAGCAGCCTGCACTCCTTTCTCAAAGATTCTCCTTTCTCACAGTCTTATCCTGGAGGGAGAGGAGAAATTAAAAGCTACAAACACTTTCCTGTGAGGCCACACAGATACTGCTGTTATCTTTATGGCAGTTTTTAGTGGCATTGGCACACACCATGCTCAGTAGCACAGTTGAAATCAGTCAGGTCTGGGATCAGCAGACAGATCTTTGCCTGCTGTCTTTGCTGGTACATTAGCACTTCTCATACTAATTCATCAAATTAAGAGCCCTGCAGTAAAGCAAAGAAAACTTGTTGAGGAAAAAAAAAAAAAGCTTGTTAAATATTCCCCACAATTTTGTTTTGGATGCTTCAACCAACAGCATCCCTACCCTGTGGTGCTGCAGTCACTTAACAGTCTCTGGGACAAAGCCTGTGTGTGGGGAGTCATAGAATAGTCTAGGTTGGAAGAGACCTCTACCTTCATTGAATCCAACCTCTAACCCAGCATTGCCATGTTCACCATAGAACCATGCCCCTAAGTGCCACATTCACTTTTTTTTTTTTAACACTTTCAGGAGTGGAAATTCCACCACTGCCTTGGGCAGCCTGTTCCACTGCCTGACCATCCTTCCAGTGAGGAAACATTTCCTAATATCCAGTCTAAACTTCCTCTGGAGCAACTTCAGGCTGTTTCCTCTTGTCCTGTTACTTGTTACCTGGGAGAAGAGACTGACCCCCACCTGGCTACAATCTCCTTTCAGGGAGTTGTAGAGAGAGAGAAGGTCCCCCCTGAGCCTCCTTTTTTCCAGGCTGGGTCCCTCCAGTTCCCTCAGCTGCTCCTCATCAAGTTTGTGCTCCAGACTCTTCCCCAGCTCCATATCCTCCAACCCCTCAATGTCCTTGTAGTGAGAAACCCAAAACTGAACCCAGGATTTGAGGAGTGCCCTCACCACTGCCGAGTACAAGGGCACAGTCACTGCCCTGGCCCCACTGGCCACACGACCAGGTCACTGTGAAGGCTCCCCATGACCAATGATCACAAATGGGACTGTGCCCTTCCTTGAAAGCAGGTTCCCACAGGGCATCTCCAGGACATCTGTTCTTGTAAAGATAAACCCTTTGTATCTTTGGACTTATATTTCCAGATAGGCTCTTTACAGTCCCAGTTTTCCTTACATCCCTAGGGAACCATTAGCTAAATAATTGAAATACGTGATTTTGGAGCAGTGTCTCAGAGCTCACACCATGTGAGTGTTTGGCTCCCACCACATGCACCTGTGGGGTGTTGGGGGTGTCTGGAGAAGGAGCTGATGACTTTTCCATGGTAATTACCTTCAGCAAGACGCAGGTTACAACACAGCTGTGTGTCACAGGCAAAATGGCAAAGCAGCAAGGCTCTGCTGTCATCATGGCCCCCCTCCCTCCAAACTAATGGGCTGTATTACAGTGGAGGAGCTTCTGAGAAGAAAAAATAGAAAGGATATATGTATATATAAAAAGTGGTGTGTACCAGGAAAGTCCCAAACCCTCCTGAAATAGTTGGCACCCTTTGGGTTCTAACTAGCAGGAAAAGAGAGAATACAAATATTAAGTTATGAATAAGACTGGCTTTGTACTTTTTACACTCTCACTGGCAGTAAAGCAGTACGCAGCTCACAGATATTAAAAAAAGAAAAAAAAAATTATTTTTCAAGGATCTTCCACCACAGATGCCAGTCACAGCTGCCTGTGGTGGGTGACAACCCTGCTCTCATTAGCATCAATACCAGAGACAAGAGAAATGACAAATAGGAGACTGAGTTTAAGAGAAAGCCTACTAAAGGCTAGGAGACCATTACCTGCAAGGTGGGGAAAAGCTTTGTCAGGAACAGCAGCAGAAGGGAGGGACCAGTATGTCTCCTGGCCGAGGAAGGCACAATCACACCAGCAGAATGATTGCCTACTCCATTTTGCAGCGTTTTAATGCCAAAGGGCTTTTAACAAATCCCCTCTCCAAGGCACTTAATGCTGCTAGCATGTCACAGGATGAGAAGGAGGATCCTTTAATACATTAATAAATAGAGGGATGAAAAATCCGAACCCCACAAGACTAGGAATAAGCCCCAGTTTTTCAACAGAAAAGGAATTTACCCAGTGATTTGTACTGCTCACTGTCGTCATAAGTGGCCTAGAAAGTAATTTAGAAGCAAAACAGAGATTTTAGGTGAGATAAGTCAGAATAGTGAAAACAGGAAGAGATTTTATATGTATATATGGACATAGACATATTTTATATGTAGCATGTGTATATTAGTAGTTATATATTGTACATACATATATTATAGCTTGTGTATAGATAAGTCAAAATATATATATATTTTTAAATCATTTTATATACGTATGCAAGTCGACATAAGCTAATACCCCACCCCATTTTCTACCACCTTTCCCTGGGTACCAGGCTCCAGGGCAGATGTGTAGAGAGGCAGCACAGCAGCCTGTGGGGCTCCATAGGGGTACATCAGCAGAAGCATCTTAGCAACAAGTAAAATACATTCCTTGAGAGCAAACCAGGTGCTAAACCAACTGCCTGGGGTCCCTACGACCCCAGAAGCCAAACCCCACCGTTCTCCCCTGGGGCAGAACCAGCTCATCTCCACCCCAGCCTGGATCAAGCAGGCAGGGACAGCTGCTCTCCATGACAGCCACAACAGCTCCCAAAGAGACCCTGAGGACACTGTTTACTTTTGAGTCTTTACAGAGACCTGAGATGTTGCAGCAATCAGTACTCAACTGTTTCGATTAATTTGCTTTTTAGCTAAAGTTCAGGCTCTCCTCCGTTACAGTAACAAACTGACTGTGTGATTCAATAGATCTTAAGGCACTTCTTGGCCCCTGCTAGCACCTAGTACTCATTAGGATGCACACATCTAGCCAGGAATCTTGTTATGAAATAATTGTCAACAGCAAAATGCTCCCAATTTGCAGCAGAGCACACAGACAGATCAAGTGGCTTCCAGCTCAAGGGGACAGTCCTGCCTTTCCTAAGCTCTTGGTGCTTACAAATAAACCCCCAGAACCAACATCTGCCTGGACCTTTCTAAGGCTACTAGCATGCAAGTTTTGTGCTCAAGACAGCTATACAACTGAACTAGGTTGTGGACATCAACAACCCTCCATTTCCAATTAAAACCAGCATTCATTTTCTGGTATATTAAGAGATGTCTAGTGCAGTGATGTATTTCACACACCTTTATGGCAGGACAAAACAGCTCTCCATCTCCTCAGCCTTGGAAGTCCAACACCCTGACCTCTCTCCCAAGACCTCTGCGGAAGAAGGGTGTTTTCCTTTTTATAAGAATTTATGAGTTGATTTGAAATATGCAGCAACTGACAGCTCTCAGTTAAATGCCTGAGGAAGAGCTGCTAAACATTTCTCTGGGCTAGGAAAAAGGAGAGAACCAGAGTCTGTTGGAGTCTAGGAAAAGCCTGGGAACTTTTCCTGCTCCTTTGGGTGTTTGTCTTACCCTCAGAGCTCCTCAAAAAA
>VZRF01002879.1:0-49687 GCA_013396875.1 Vireo altiloquus | reverse complement strand
GTAAAGTTTTCTAACTGGTTGATAATAGATATAAAAGCTACCTGCTTTGGGTAGCCATTGCCCATTCTGCCCTCGTGTTCCTGGAGGTCACAGCACAGTCTGTGCCTCTGAAACTTTGATAAGAACAAAAAATAAACAAGCTTTGAAACAGCAGAAAGAAGCCTCATTTCATCTTTTTGGGACATGGGACACTGAAACAAGGAACACAGCCGGGCCAGGAGTCAGGGTCCAAAGAAGAACACCTCACCCCTGACAGAGTCAAAATGTTCTCCTGTGAAGGCTCTGCCTGTAATGGGTGGGGGCAGGGGCAGAAGGTACATCCAGAGCATGGCTGCCACCCATGAAAGCTGCAAGCCAGTTTCCTTTGGAGTCCTTTGCCAGTGTGTTAGATGTATGCATGCAACAACATAAAGAAAATAGTCACTTGAGATTTCAAAAGTCTCCAGAATCTCTTAGCCTTCTTTCAAGTTCAAAGCCCACTGTTCTGCTACATCAATGATCTCTTCACTCCCATGGAGGAAGTGAATCCCCCTAGACTCTGCACTGGCCAGCACAAACCTGCCTCTCTGCTGCAACTCCGAGGTACTACCTGCTTGTCCTGAGGCATCAGCAGACCCCAAACACCCACCTCAACACCCCCAGCCTCACTTTGCACCCCCACACTTCCCAGGCTGTGGGATAACCCTCTCCCTCCTTCGGGGGAAGCTCAGAGCACCATTACTCCTCAGCCAGAGTCTGGTCTCCTGGACACAACACAGCCTGGGAGCTTCTGGATGAATTCAATTTCATGTGGAAGAGCTTTCCTTTTGAACTTTGTCATCCTCTAACAGGCATAAAAAAATCTGCGATTCTTCTACAGTCTCAAGGAATGGAATAAGTATTGGAGAAGAATTAAGCATTTTTCTTTAATTTGCTGTGCTTACCCACTCTTTTCCTCACATATGCTTGAGCCAGCAGAAGGCTTTAGGTGCTCGTTAATTAATGCTTTATTTGTGTGGGCCTCTGCTTACAATTCTTATGCAAATCCTTATCAAACTGTGTTCTGTTTTCAGCTGAGCTATATCCAAGCCCTAAAAAGCTAAAAGAGGAAAGACAAATTGAGGAGTATATGGGCAGGTAATAAAGCCTTTCTTGTTCTCAGAGGCTTTGCAGTAATCTTGGGTCATGTGTACTACCAGTATAAATTTAGAGGAAAAATAAAGAGCACTGTAATGGCTGAGTCTTGCAGAATGTGCAAGAGCTGCTGTTGGAAAGCAACTACCAATAAACACTTATGATGTGTTGGTTATTAATGTGATGTTTTTATAGAAATGCTTCTTCCCCTAGAAAAAAGATAGATTTTTACCCGAGGAGAAAAAATGAGCTTTTTCTGTATAATTTAATCACTGCGTATGTTCCCTGGTACTAACACAGCATTTGAAAAAGCCACATCTAGTATGATCTGTTTTTAATTTGTGCTCTTTATTACAGTTTGTTGTAGCTCCCTAATTAAAATTTGTCAGGGAAGTAATCAGCCTTATTTCTGCAGTGAGATCAGTTTAATAAAAAGGTAATTTTGCAATTTGTTTTCATTAATTAATTAGGGAAAACTCTATATAATCTACATAGTGGCATATAAAGCCAGGGATGCCATGACACCAGCTACAGTGTCCCAAGGAAAAAGGGATATTTACGTGTGGATATTCTATCCCCAGTGCAGTTTTTGCCCCTGCCAGCTTCAGAGAAAAAAACTGTCATATAATGGTTAACCTGGATGTGTCTGCTAGTGCAGGTTTTCTTCAAACAAAATGCTGAAAATGCTCAAAAGAGCATCATGTGGGGATGGAGGCAGAACAACTGGATCAAGAAAAATTCATCAGCAAATGCAGGAAATGGGTCGGCATCTGTATAGCAGCTTCATCCAACAGTCCCGGGTGTCAAAGTAAAGATGTCAAAGTAAACAAATCTCATATGCCTAGGAAAACAAATCAGAGAAATAGTGGAAAGGCTGTCTGGGCAATGGCTGGAGGAGGAGGAGGAGGAGGAGGAGAAAGGGTCTTAGGGTCGGGTTGTAGATTTTTCTGCTTGTCCCTGCTGTAAGAGTACTTGGACAGATCCCAGTACTACCCAGCTTCATTTTCCAAACTCAAACAGAGACCTGGCATCCATCAGTTTATCCAGTCAAAGCTGCCTTCCCAGAGAGCTCCTTTTTCAGTTTGTAACATTGACTGTTGCTTAACAAGGCTCTTGGTAATAACATGCTGCAAGACAAAAGTCACCAAAATCATCTACCATGATGCTTGTTCTCCTTTGCTCCAGTGATGTTTGAGTGCCCGGAAGCCAACCAGCTTCTGTGTGCGAGAGGTTGCAGGAGTGGAAGAGCTCCTGGTAGTCTCTACATCATTTATCGATCATTTCAGGAGAATTAGAGACTTGATTTTGCCCACTGAAGAGCTCCTGCATCTGTTTGGGCTGCTGGTTTTACTGGAGGGGTAGAAACATGCCCACCTGAGGAGCTGCTATCCTCCACCCAAGAGGTCCTGCCCTCTCATTGATTCCAGTAGCAGCTTCCCAGGAGCATGTGCCAAGTTTTGTGTTTCTCTATGCATCAAGATCCAGCAGACAGCAGCCAAGGAAGCAGGATCATGGCAAGGGAAATTAAAGGAAGATGTAGTCACAAATGGAATTGGTCCCTTGGTTCCAGGGTTTGCCCTATGGATGTCAGAAATGTGAGGATGCCACCCATCACTGCAAGGGGCTGCAGCTCATGCTGCCATCAACTGAGAGACATCTTATCATTGGGGTCTCTCCCTGCCCAGAGGTCCTCAGTACTCCAGGTCCTGTTTAAGACTCAGTGGATCTTTGACAAACAATCACACACTCATTTGTTATAAACCCAAATTTGTTATAAACCTGTTTTGGCCCAGAGGCTGTTGAACATTATTTGCTGTTTACCTTTGCTGGAGGAAGACTCAGTTCTAAGGCAATAAACACTTAACAGGGGGAAGGGAAGAGCAGGAGAGCAAAGTGAGGAGACACAGCTTCACTGGAAACCTTGTAAACCATGGTCTGCAAAAGTCAATGCAGGATTAAAAGCTGTCAATTCAAAAAGCCATAAACCACCACCTCTTCTATATCTATCTTCCCTGATTGAGCTTGAAACAAAGAGATTTTATTTTTTCAAGAGACATTTCAGAGTGCTCCTTTGAGGCTCACAAACTATCACACTTTGCAGGGAACATAATTCTGTGACAAAGCTTTTCATCTGCGCTCTGTGAACTCCTAGGGGGTTGCACCATGTAGCATCTTTCCAACACTCCTGGACAAGTCATTTCAACACTCCTGGAGAAGGTTTTCCTACCATGTAGCCACAATTTAACCACTTCCTTGGCAGGCTACAATGCAAACCTCTACATCTCTCTGCAGAGACCTGCTGCATTAACCATTTGAGTGGATGTAGCTGCTGAGAAGCTTTCATGGGCCAGGACACATGGCAGCACTGAGGTGGGGTGTGCATCACACAGGTACTTCTAAAGTGTATGCACCCAGGGCAAGTTTAAAATTATATGAAAAAGTAACACAACACTTACTCTGAGGGAGGAAGAGACATGGAAAACATGTCTCAAACTGCAGGGTCTACTTACTGAAGGTACAGTTACAGCAAGACAGTTGAAAAATATATTTCTCTTCCCTAAAAGACTTACGAAAAATTGTACAGTGTGTGTGGCCCTGTGCTCCCAGAAGAAAGTTCAACATGCAAAGCCCTGTCCTGACTCACCTCCTCAAAGTCAATGCACGGGGATGTGAGACTTCCCCTGCAATCTGTGAGACCCCCTCTGAGATTAGACTAAAACCAGATTTTAAAAATTTCCCGAGTTCAGCAGGCCAAAGATTTAAGGCCAGATACAAAGTAAGAAGTCATAGGGAGAAACTGTAGGTGTGCTAATTAAAGTATGAGAATGAGCCTGCCTTCCTGAGCTGATATTTGGAAATGGAAGCTGAAGATCTGAGGCTGAAATTCTCCCTGACCCTCATTTCTCCTCTGGTAGTTGTCTGAAAGCTCATGTAACTGCAGAGATGATTCAGACTTTTCAGAACAGAACTTAGATCTTAGATCTAAAGTCTAAGGAACCTGCCAAGCTTCATACCTGAACACTCTCACAGCACAAATCCCAACACAACCCTAAGCACACAGAGGTCAGGTCTTGACTGGTTACTCTTCATGCCACTTTCACTTTTCAGGGTATCAGATACTAACATGGTGTTCCCACTTGCCGAGGCAGAGGAATATGCAGATTTCATCAATTCAGCTGCTGCTCACCCCTTAGCCCTTGCTGGGCTTCTGCTATGAGAAATCAATGATGAACTCTCTTTGCTTCCAACAGGAGTAAGCTAGGAACAAAATAAAGCACAACAGTAGCATTTTAAGCAAGCTTACAGCCAGCTCCTTGAGGATGCAGCCAGATATGCTGCCTGCACCAGATCAGCTTCAAAGCCAATAGCTGAGAGTGCTCAGGGCCGCCACAAATAGTCTGAGTTAATAAAAGAGCATCTTCCACAGTCAAGCTGCAAACTTCAGCCTACTCCTAACTAAAAGAAGATGCTGGGGCTCTTCCAAATACATCCTTCTGCTTTTGAGCATCAGGTGGGACTTTCAAGAACAGATGCAGATGGAGCCTTGCTCATCCTATTCACTTTGTTCAGAAACTCTTGTAGAAACCATCACAGTACCTCTTGGCTTCTGTGTGAGGAGCCCAGCGTAGGCAGGAATCCAGCACCAACTCTGCTACATGTGCTCAGCAAGGTACTTGGTTTTTCTGTGCCTCTGATTCCTTCCCTGCTTTTGACTATCTTTGCTATTGAGTTGTTCAGAAATTGCTTCTTACTTTGGATTTTCACTGTGCTTAGCTTGATCCAAGCCAGGGACTCAGGATGTTGCTCGCAACACACTGAATTGGGATAAAAAGGGTTTGCACATGATGAGATGACAGTGAATTGATCTGATGGCTCTTAAGTCATTAATTCAAGTTGTGCAAGATTTAGAAACATTTCAGCCATAACAAAAACTCTGTTAGGGTCTTAGCAATTTCAAATAACCTTTTCTTATTTGGCTTCACAATATTTTTCCTTTCAGTCTTGTTTTTTTGTAACAGAGGGATATTAGGAAATTTATGCTTCCAGCATCACCAGTGGCTCCCAAACAATCTTTTCAGGGCTGTGCTGTGCTTTCTTTGCTTCAGTAATGGGAAAGCTGCCTAGAGACTCACATTCAATCCATCTTTCTATGCCAGAAAACGAGCATCAGCTGATATTTTAAGCTTTCATAAATCAACCTGGCCAAAAAACAAGGGAACGAGGAAAAAGACTAAGTAACACCAGGGACACAGTATCAGTGTCAAACTGTGATACCAGCATGGATGATTCCACCTCTGAGTGGCTTGATGGGCACCCCATGGAAGCAGTCACCCTCACAGCACTGGGACACCAGTCCCTCAGCAAGGGGATGTGCTGGAGGGACATGTCTGTGAGCAAACAGACAAAAAATGCTACGTGCTGGGGTGGGGCTGACATTTAGTGGATCTTAGAGATATCCAGCAGCAGGCCTGAAAAAGCACTTTCTTCCCAAGGGAAAACTTCTTACTTTCTAAAGAGAACAATTCTGTGAACATTTCATGTTCTCAAGAGAGGTTTGATAGAGATTTGTAAGCACTTCTTAGTTCTCAAAATAACAGGTGGTATTTTTTCACTTTTACTTTGTTTTTCACTTTTTATGTTTTCAAAATATGCTCTCTCTTTCTCATCCAATGGTTGTAGAAAGGCCTTGTGCCATTTAGCCAATCAAGTAGCTTTTAGCAAAGCACCTTGTAAAAAGAGGGTTGAATTGAATAAAGAAGCCTTTTGATGATCTGAAAAACGGAGTCTATTTCTCTTTATTTCGTGCACAACAGCAATGTGCTGGCTTTGTCACTTCTTGCCACAGGCTGGACGTTGCCTGTTCTTGCAACCTACCATCACAAAAGGAGCTTTGTTGATAAGAGGTTTTATTTGTAGTAGGACCAGTTGTGAATGTTTAGCCTCCAGACCAGGCCATGTCCTGGCTGAGGTCCAAACCCAGCACCTTACCTGCTGAGCTTAATTTCAAAACCTACCACACCCATTTGCATCTCTCAGCTCCAGCCCACACTGCACTGGCACAGACCTTCCTTCTCCAAAAAATTGGCTGCTGTTCTTCTACTGTACTCTTTCCTTCACGTCAAAACCCATCACAAAATGTCCTCTTAGCTCCTGGAAACACTAAGAGCCTTTTTATGTCAAGGAGTTAAATCTCATTACTCAGTTGGCATTAATTTCCCTCTTTTAACTCTAGAGGGTTTGATCCCTTCCTGTTAAAATTCATGCACCAAAGCTAAACCATTCTCGTCTTCTCCTTTCCAGCCAAGGAAGAAGAAAAAATTAAAAAGGCTCCAATGTTTTGCTGGCTTGTTCGTCTTGCTAGACTCTTATTAAATCCTTACAGAGGCTATTCTGTTCTTGGGGTATGAGACTGCTTTTTGCATCCCAAAGGGATGTCACAGTGGGATAAATGTTGGCTCTGAGCCAGGACCCTGTCAGTAGGAATCAAACCAAATATTAGGATGATGAGCATTTAATCTGAGGCTCTGGCCCTAACCAATACCACTCCGTTCCAATACAAACAATTCATTTGCCACCCTTTTTTCTGACCATCCCTGGTCTGGATCACCTCTTGTCTGGTTTCTGCTTTTCACAGTTTCATAGAACAGCAGATTCAGCTGGCTGGCAGGTTTGGGTCATTCCCCTGGTCATACAAGCACAGCACTGCCAAAGATGTCCTGAAAATGCTGGACTTGAAATTCCTTCCATTTCAATCTCTAAACAAAGAGAGCAGTTGGAGGAGGAAATAAAAGTAAACAAATGCTCCCTTCAGCAGGGTTAATGGTGGGGTGGAAACCACACAGGCTACAATTAATGTTTACCTAAGACAGCAGCAGATTTTGTGGTCATTGCCCATTGTGAAACCCATACTGGTAATGCTCTGCTCAGGGCTGAGGCCCCCTGGGATTCCTGGGAGAGCCTGGGGAGCTGGGCAGCCCTGCCTCAAGGGATGCACATTTTGGCAGCTGTCTCTCCATTGCAGGGAGCTGATGGAGAGGTCTGGGAGAGCATGGGCTGCCTTTCCCTGGCATTAAACTGGGTTGGAGGTTGCCCCCAGTGGTTAACTGGTCTTGGACCCAGCAGGACCCAGTCACTCACTCTCCCAAAGCACAAAAATCCCTGAGCACCAACTTCATGGAGTGTTTCAAGAGAGGAGGAAGTTCAGACAGGTTTGGACATGACTTTATTCCATTTAAAAGGGACCAGCACAGGGTATCCAGGCACACAGTGGTATCTCTGTGTGTAGCCCCCTCATGCTTTCCTCATACAGTACCAAGCTGTTTCTTCTTTGAAATCACAGATAGTTTTGTGGTTTTCACATTTTTGATCTCCTGCAGCAGATCAGACATTAAAGTGAGACTGACTAACAAGATCATGAAATCTTCAAAATCAATTTTGTTCTCTGACTCCTCATCCAAGGAAGAAATTATTTCCTGGTACTTTGGTTTGTTTTCTTGGCCCTATGGAGGATTTTAAACAAAAAAAAAATAAGCATAAACTTCCTTTTTTATTGCATCATTAGAAAAAAAAAGACATCTACCTATATAAATATTAATGTATTTTTCTATTTTCCCATTCAGGTTGTAATGTCCCCATTTATATTAGTTTTTTAAAAGGTACCCAAAGAAATTAAAACAGAAATATTATTGCAATCAGAAAGGAGAACAACCAGACCTCAAAGTTTCCACCAGAATCCAGAATATATCTTTCAAAAGACACCTAATCATGACTGAAAATTGGACAATGATGATGATATAGCTGGTAACTGCTGGGAAAAAAGGGAGTCCTGTGTCTTGATAAAACTGGGAGGAGGAAACAACCAACCAACCAACCAACCCTCTTAAATTTAATATTCAAATATATACAGCTATATATTGTGAAGAACTCAGAAACTGTTGATTTTACAGGCATAACTTTAGTACTGCTACTCTTGATCCTGTTGAGCATTCCTGTTGGAATGAATTAGTAAAATTCTGTAACATATCTATTTCCTTTAAAATGGTAAAATATTATTAATAAATAATATTAATAATAATAAAAAAAGAATTCTTAAAATTCTGTAACATATTCATATTTCCTTTAAAAACCTTGCTAGAGTTCCAGGATACTTTTTTAGCTAAATAATTTCCAAACCATCTCAGGATGCCAAGTTTAATTGGCTAGTGAAATTTTCAATTCTTTTTCAATAAGGTGCCTAGTTTCTAATTTGGTCACAATTTCCCAATCCCAACCAGTCATGTTATTGTTATTTTTGGATGAAAAGGTATTACTTCTCTCATTTACTTAGTTGAGCTTTTTTTTATTAGTCCTATATAGCTTTTCCTACCATTTGATAAAACAGGGGCGATTTTCATTTTGTTTTTGGTGGTTTTTTTATTTTAGGGAGGGAAAAAAAAAAACCCTGCAGGAACTTTACAGCCACAAGTGCTGCTATGGCTGTTTTTCACCAGGTGGGTGAGGGCTTTCTGTCCCTCTGTCCTAGGAGCCCCACCAGTGACCGTAGTGACCATGGCTCCATGGCACAGGGCTGGCTCTCACTACTGGGTCAGTGCTCTGGCAAACCACCAAACACCTCATTAAATGCCATGGGTTTCTTCTCTTTATAAATACAGCCTCTTGTCATCATCCAAGGGTTTCTATTTGGTTGGTTGGTTGGGTTTGGTTGTTTTTTTTTTGCAATTGCCCTGTTTTCTTTAAACAAATTCAATGCAGGCATCAGCTGTGGTTTATTGCTGTCCCCCTCCAGCCCCGTGTTAGGCACAGGCCCAACATAAAGCAACAAAGTCACTGAACATGTTTGTATCAAATCTCTAAAGTCTCAGTTGGGATTATCCCATGGACTGATGTTTGCCCAGCTGCAGGACAGAGCCTGAGCTGCCATTCCTGCACCCAAACTGCCCAGCCAGGGCTGTCTCAGTGCCACCCACTCAGCAAACCCCCTCACCTGTATGACATGCCAAAACTGGGACTGCAGCAAACTCTTGGTTTCAGCTTTGCTGAGCTTGCCCTCAGGGTCAGCACAGTTGTTATACACCAAAGCTGCTGTAGCAAAAGCCTTTTCAAGGTCTGAGCCTTTTCTTAGAGCTGGAGGGAGGAAAAGTTTATTAAAAAAAAAAAAAGGCTTTTGAGGTAGAATTGAAAAGAATCTGTTAGAACCATCCTGGGTGGGTGGAAGTCCATGTAGTTTCATTAAAGTTAATGAGACTGAAACTGTTTATACCCACAGAGGACTCGGCCCAGATTTTATTTGGAGTGGGCCAGCAACATGCTTCATGTCCCATGGAATCATGCCCTGAAGGAAGCTTTCCTTCAGAGGCAGGGCTGTGACACAGCGTGGGGCTTGAGACCCATCTGGTGTATCCTGACTCTGGGCATCCATCGAGGACCTGCCACACCACAGGGACAGGCCATGGTGACCATCTCCTGGACGAATTTGGACTCCCAGAGACCTGTATCAGGTAAAACCTGGCCCATTTGGGAAGCTGCACAGGAATGTTCATGTCTGAGCATCAGTGCTGCACTTCAGCATAATGGCATGCTTGGGATCTTGGCTGGATTCATTCCCCCCACTCATGCATGACTCTCAAAGACTGCATGTTCACCTCTGTTAGCAGAGGTTATACAGATGATTTATGTTGTGATTTTTTATGAAAAGGCAAGCAGAAGAGGAGATGTGACAACACAGGAGCACCTGGCACAGGGACCCATGAGACCCTCCTGACTTACCATCAGCTGAGGTTCTGCACAGCCTCTGCAGCCCTGTGACATCCCCAGAATTTTCTGCATGTAGGCTGTGAAAGACCTAAACCCCCAAGGGGCAATGAAGGGGTCTCCTTACCTTGTATTGATGCCAGCTGCTTGGCTATGGGTACACTGGTGGTGAGAAAGCAGAGAGGCACAATTATCACTTGGTACATTGTGTTGAGTATTTAATTTCTCCATGAATGAGCTTGCTCATTTCTGTTCTATTTAATCCCCTAGGAACTCAGGGCTTCCCAAGGAAGACTGCCTTTCCTTCACAGTGGAAAGGAAAATGGCCTCTACAAGCAGAACAAGAATATCACACAGCTTCTAATCCCTCACCTGGAGTTGTTACTAAAGCTGATTATTAAGTGAGGAACATTGCAAGATACTTCATGTAATTTCTTTGGAACATGAAAGAGGTCCTGGAAGTTTCTCAGTTTTACACCCATTCCCAGGAAAGTGCAGAAGGCATCCACTGCCATCCCCTCCTCACCAGTGCTCTCCGTTTGGAGCAGGCACATAGCTTTTATTTCCAGCAGGACTCACATTTGTGAGAAGCACCTCTTGGCTTTCAATCAAAACCTAAAACCTGCTTAACTTGTGCTGAATTGCTGGAAACTAATTAAAGAGCATATGATAGAGACAAAAGCATCCAGATAACGAGTCCCAAAACAAATGGCATATCACCCAGATGCCAGAACAAAGTGATGACTTACCCCTTGGGCATGCCTGCAGCAGCCAGAGGGCCATTTTTGGTGGAAGCAGGAGCTGTCTGATTGACTGAGCACTGTTTTGTACTGGGAACACTTGTTCTGCAGCCACACATCTCAAGGCCAGGGTGTTTGTGATCTCCAAGCAACTGGAATAATAGCAAGCAGGTGGATTGAAGCTCTGCCCCGTGGAAGCAGCCTGCTTGTAGCCACGCCTATCAAAAATGTAAACACTACCTGGAGCCAGCTAAATACAGCAGTCTACAGCAGCCCTGGAAGGCACTGCTGGGCTGGCAAGTAGTGGGGCTTGTATTTTAAAGGAGAATTTGATAGAAACAAACCAAACTTATAATGGAACCTGGATCCTCTTAGATCTGTGGGGACATAACTTTGCATCAGGAATAACTTCGACACTGCATCCATTCATCTATACAAATTATTATTTTAATGAGAAGCTTTCCCGGTATGGGATAATGTAATTTGCCCCAAGCTATAAAGTGAGTTATTCCTACAGCCAGAGTTGGAATCCAAGCATTTCCCAGTTCCTGATCCAGCATTTATCCTAGGCGAGCACACTCCTACTCCAATATTTATTCTATTTCCCCGTCACAGTGCAAAGAGACCTGCTCTGCCTCCAAACCACTTCCAAAGCAGCATCCAGCATGGAGCCTCTGCTGTGGCTCCCACCTGAACAGTGCTTCCAAAAGCAGCACGGAGCCATATGGCAGAGCAGTTGCACATTAGAGGAACTGGAAAGGCTCCGATGAACTTTGTTATTTATTGGCATGGATATCACTATTAGAAAACACAGCTTGTCACACTGCCTATCTCCATGCATGGGCTCCTCTCTGCGGATCCTTTGCCTAGAGGTGTCTAGACAGGATAACTCCAACTTCAAAAGACCAAGCAGCTGCTTTAATCCCAGGGTGGTCTGTTAATAGGTAGTCACTTCAACTACCTCACCAAGCTCATCATTCCTGGTGAAAGGATACAATACTGATGTTAAAACTATCCATGATGAGACTTTATGTAACAGGACACACAAGGGAGACTGCAACAGATGGCCTGGAGAATTAAAATGTTTTCCTCATTTAGTAGAAGCTAAATTACTGAAGGCTAATGAATAAGGATGTTCACTACCTTACTGGATTTTTATTATCTTAAAAAGCATGGGAAAAGAGAACCTCTAATTTTCCATCTAAGAGTGTCATTACTCAAACAATTCAGGGCCTTTTTCTGAGAGGTTTAAGCTGTCTTAGATCTCTAGTGCATTCTTTAGGACTGGGTCATGAATAAAACAGAGCCTGTAATTGCAATGAGAAGCCAAAGCACATATAATCAATGCTCATTATCCCATCAATTAACACAGTAAAATGAAACAAGAATTCAGGCTTAGTAAACTGCTATCAGCTAAAAAAAAAAAGTCTTGATGTCATGTTGAAGCGATAATTTCCTTTCACATCTGTTGAACCATACAACGAGGCATGAAAAGCCTTACATCCCAGTTAATCCGTGGAATGGGTATGTTTGGTTTTAGCTTCCAAGGTAAAAAATGAGAGTGAGAAACAGACTCAGTTGCCCGTTTATCAGTGGCAGGCAGTACTGTGAGCAGGTTGGCAAAACCTGCCCTCTGTGTTTTGGCATCTTTCCACCGTAGATGAGATTTCAGCTCACAGTTGTTGTAATCTCACCGACGTTTGAGAGCCTGAGCTCTAGAACAGGTGATTTGCTTTGCTGGGGTAGCAACAAGTTCAAACCAACCTGGGGTTCATTATCCCTCTAGGACACACTAATTAGTGTATGCAGGAGTGTTTGTGCCTGACAGATAAAGGGTAGCATGAGGATAACCCTTTGCAGATGATCAGCTTTGAAGACAGTGAGATTTTGGCTCTGTGTGTTGCTCGAGTATTCTGGTCAGCAAGGTGTGTGGGGAGCCAGGCCATCTGCTCTGTAGCTATTTTAATACACACTATTTATGTTTGAAATACCCAGGTGCTTTTATCGGTCAATTTTTAGCGTGTTTCACACGTTAACAATCTTGTCTGCCCAAAATACGCAACCTGCCACTTCAAACCGCAGAAATCTTTACAGGCAGTTCACGTAAAATTATTGCCACCGCAAAAAGTCACAGCCTCTGCTTCACTTTTGGCATTTTCCCAGAGTTTTCCCCTCCTTTTTTAAGGAAATGCTTTTTTGCATTTCAGGAAGGTTGGTGTTATGAAATGTGTGTGTGTGACAGAGCCCTGACTCCCTTAGAGATGACCCTGGGCTGGGCAGGGGAGGGCCTGCCCACAGTGGGCAGGATCCCAGGGACACAGGCACAAGGGAACACCTGAAACAGGAGATGTATTCACATCTCCTGGCCTCTCAGACTTCATTTCACCAGCAAACCCTTCAGGAGCGGCAGGAGAAGAGCTCCTAACTTGCACCCAGGCAGGTAATAGCTTGAAGTCTTCACCTGGAGAAGTTGTGGCTGTCCCATCCCTGGAAGACCAGGCTGGACAGGACTTTGAGCAACCTGGTCTAGTGGAAAGTGTCCCTGCTAATGCCAGGGGGGATGAAACTAGATGATCCTTAATCCTGAAAATACTATTGCCAAGTAATTTTTCCTCCAAGAAATGTTTTTTTATAGGACATTTAGACTTTAGAAAGGCAGTTATATTCTTAAAAACCTAAAATCTCATTAAAGGGGGACACAACAATAAAAATGTAAGAACAGAGACTAAATGCAACAAATGGGATGCCTCCCCACTGAACTATTAAAATTTCATATTTTAAGACACTACGATCTTCATAATAAGGATAGATGGCATTGACAAATGATGAGATAATCAGCATCGGATATTAATATGAAAACATAGATTATTGCTGATTTTAGAGAATTCCAAAAGGAAAAGCTCTTGGGTTTAGCAGAAGCAAGGAATAAAAAGAAATCCTAAGAATAGTTAAGTTAGGGAGGGTACAAGCTAATTAGACCATCGATTCACATACATAAGGAATTTTGACTCAAATCTATCTTAGAACTAATGGACAAAGGACTAAATGCTTATGACATGATATGGCATAATGTGAGAAGAACTTTTTCAGGAAAGGATGCAATAATATGTGGCAGTTTTTACTCAGTAGCTTTTAATCTGTCATATTAACTGTGAAACTGTAGATATTGTCAGGAGCAGACTACAGGGAGGTGCAATGCATATTGATACCACTGCCTCTTTCATCAGCACATCACAGTTTCAGCCAAAATTGATTCACGGCTACAGCCTGGATTGCTCATTCAATTTGGGAGCATCTAAAGATTGGAAATAATAATCAGGTCAGGCAATTGCAACATGAATTCATGCAACAGGAGCATAAACTTTTTCCAAGTCTTAGCCATCACTGAGGCTCTGTAATGTGCGGCTCAATGGCTACGCTCAAGGAGATTTGGTCATCACGAAAAATATCACACACAAAAACCCCAATCCCATCAAGTCAGGGCAGAGCATTTGCATCTGAACTCATCCTTGCCTCCTTGATGTGCTGAGCAGGAAGTGAAGCAGGCTGCAGAGCCAGTGCTACCCAGAATCACCCTCCCTGCCCTCTCCAGCATCTTCCCATGGACAGCATTGATGCTCCAGCTCTGCAAAGTGCATCCACTCCCCCTCCCCAGCCAACAGCAATGGGGGAAACCCCAAGGAGGTGAATGTGCCCCTTCCTTGGCCTCTGAGGCACCTGGAGAGAGAGTTCTGTGCTCCCCTCTCTCCACCACACTCAGCAGATGTACCTCCCTCTTCCTCATACCTTCACAATTGATAATGCAAACATGCTCCTAACTAGGGTAGCTGAGAAATGGGCTATAAAGAGAAACACATGCAAAAACAGGAGGGACAGCACAGAAGATCAAGGAACATGTTTTTTTTCCCCAGGATGACCTAGTTATTTAACTAACTGGCAGAGATACTCACTAATTATGAAGCAGGAAAGCAACGAGGCTGCCAGCAGCAGTTTCACAAAGGATGCTCAAGTTTACTTCGCTATTTGTCTTAAATCCAGGTAACATCAAATGCAGTCTTTTTCATCAGCTGCTCAACCCTTGGCTATGCAGTCACTATTCCCAGTTGAAATAAAGTTTCAATTTCTCAAGAACTGCAAAAGGATGTGATAAGACTCAAATTCACAGGAAGACTGAGGAGACATTCAAATACATTTTCTTACATAACACAGACAAGTGCACACATCATTTTTGGTTTTGCTTTTGCTGCTGTCATACTTTATTAATCTGAGAAGCTATAGATGAAGAGGTTTTTTTTTTCCCCTCCTCATTCAGAGTGAAGGTTACAGTTCCCAAACAGTAACAAATCAGCTCAAGTGTTCTTACAGCAGCAAGGAGCTGAGGTGCCTGTGAAGATCTGGCCAGCTGGGTAAAGCAAAGGGTAAGTCTTCCTTGAAAACATGTGCCTCTTACACTACTTTTGTCAACTCTTCCCTTCATGAGAAAACCTTAGACCTGGAGTTACACAAACAGTACCCAAAATACGATGCAATTCTGTTCCCAGGCTTGTATTAGAAACTGCCCTTTCTCCAGGGGTGTGAACTCCAGAAAGCTGCAGACCTGTGCTCACGTGGTTACACAAGAATTTCATCTGGTTTGAAACGCAGGAATAAATCAAAGCAAAACTCATTTCCATCCCTCAGCATTGGATAGAAAAGTTTGGGAATGGGACCCTGCTGATTTGGGTGGAAAAGTTCACGAAGAGAAAGCTAATTGACACAAAAACTGTTTCTAGTAGAGAAGCTTAGATACAGGAGCTTAGTTTGGGATACTCCTCATCAACCAACACAATGGGAATTTAAAAGAACAACAATAACAAAAAAAAAAAGAGTAGAAGCAGGACTCTGTGGGAATGGTATGAAAAGCACACATCCCATCACATCCCTTGGACACACACAGATTTCACTTTCTCCTGACTTGCCAATATCTAACTTTTTTCCAAACTTAAAAAAAGAAAAACAACAAACCAACCAACAAAACAGCCCCCCAAAAAACCAACCAACCAACCAACCAGCCAACCAACCAACCAACCAACCAACCAAAAACCCCCAAACCAAAAAACCAACCAAAAAACCACCCAAAAAAAAAAAAAAAAAAAAAAAAAAAAAAAAAAAAAAAAAAAACAAAAAAAAAAACAACAAAAATTAACTAAGAGCTAAAATAAATTTTTTCATTAACCCAGAAAATTGTATTTTGCTCTCATTTGGAACAGAGAACATTTAGATATTCCGGTTTGTTTTCTCTACAACTCACACATGGCTTTCCAGCAATCCTCAGAACTGGGATGGTTAACACTGTACTGGGCTTGTCTTACTGACAGTGAAAAGAGAGGGAAAGAGGCAGGCACGTATTAAACTGCATGCTTTTAATTTTTTTAAAAAACTTGTGATACTGACCTTTACTGACAGTCGTCTGCAGAAGTGTCATACTCCACTGTACATTAAAAAAATCCCCATAAAAGTGTTGGAAAACAGTAAAAATATGACCAATAAGGTCAGGGACAGGAATAGTTATTTTTCCTTAATAGTTACCTTCATTATTTGGCAGTGACATTTCAATATTAACATACTCTGAAAACATGCCTTGTATGCAATAACTTTATTAGGGTCAAATAGATATCACAATATAGATTCATCCACCAAGTAGCCATAAATTGGTTACAACAATCATAGAAGAGACTAAGCTGTTTTAAGCTAAGATGCCTTCAACATTACAGCTCATATAGTAAGATTATATACTGATACACTTTGATCTAGAAATGCAGATGATCAGTTTTGATTATTACATTGTGCTTCAGGCTTTCATTTGTATCAATGCATCCCATATGCTGTAGTGAGGGAGGGTTGGATTTCCCGGGGAGGAATCCAAACAGGCTACAAGTCTGGCTCTGGCTCTTTTAGGATGAGTTCCTCGGAGCCTGGGTTTTTTGGTCAATCCAGTTACGTTCTCCAGTAGCACCAAGCTAGTGCTCAGAGCAGCAACCTAACAGAGGGATATCTAACAATCTTCAAACAGCATGGACAGAAAGGTTTTCTTCTCGTAAGAGGGCATAAAGGAATATTTATGCTTTGTAAGGTCACAACAACGCATGCGGTTTTCATGTTGCTGTATCAAGCAACAGGGCATTTTCACATGATTTTGTATACTGATATCTGCATCTCTGTTATCTTAGTTAAATAAATACCTTTGTAAACATATAACACAGTTACTTGGTCCTTATTCTCCACAGCTCACATTAAAAGATTCACAAAACATCCATAGAAATAGTGATTTATAGAAGGAATACTTAGCTAAGTTAAATGGAATAAACATTGGTCAGGTACCATATATACTACTGAATGCCATTTCAAGGAAAAACAGTTTAGTTACAAAGCATTCAGAACTTGGGTAAGCAATATATTCAACTCTGCAAAATATATATAAAAGATGCATACTTCTTTAAAACAGACATTTAACAAAATGTAGTGGCAGAAGTCGAGAAGTTCCATTTACACAGTCCAGACATTTGGTAGTATGAAACTGCTTATCCATGCACTAAATCACGGATGGATGACTCAGTTAACTAAAATATTATTAAAATCTTCTGAAACAAAAAGGTATAACCAAAACTAATGCTCTGAAGTGTCACAGACAGGCAGTTTTGAAAATTGCGGTGCAATGTTACATGCATGGGTATACAGAATAATCTGTAGAAATCATAGTAAAACACTTCCGTTTTTTCACCAAAATGCAGAAGGAAATTCAATTATATTATGCATATTAAATACTACAGACTTGAGGCTACAAAATGCTTCTACCATCTTAACACATACAAAACTACCATAAAGTTATCTCTACAGTACGTACTACAACAGCAACTCCAGGTCACCAGCGAGGAGCACGGCCCCTGTGTCTGGCTAGTCAGGGAAAAAAAGGCCAACTCCAGCCCACTGGCTACCTCCCATCTGCCAAACAAGGCGGGCTTAGACCTTCAACGGACATTAAACACTGTGTTGTAGTATTAATTTATGTAGAACCCTTAAAAATCTGGCGCCACTGAAACTTGAGACCTGTTAAAACTCTCAACACGTGAGGGATGCAAGAGCTTGTGCCGTGTGAACCCTAAATCTGATTAGCGAAGGAGGTTGGCCCACTCTGCCCGTAGCTCTGGGACTGGCCATATTCACCCACCTGGCCATAGGAGCCTGGCTGGTTGTAGCCACCAGCTGGCCCGTAGCTGTCTTGGTTGTAGCCACCTTGGTTGTAGCCACCAGGCTGCTTCTCCACGGTGTCGGCAGCGTGCCGCTGGCCTGAGGAATGCCAGCCCGTCTCCTTAAACACAAACCAAATGTTGCCTGCCCACAGGATAAAGTTCAAGTAGCCAAAGACCTGGGTGGGAAGAAGAGGAGCTCGTTACCAGCAGCCACGGTCTCACAGATCAACCTAATGTTGTGGACATGGTCCCAGGAGAAGGAAAAGTTGCTCCCAACCCCTCCTTCCCAAGGACAAGAGGAAATGGCCTCATGTTGTGCAAGAGGAGGCTCAGATTGGTTACTAGAAAAAAAAATTCTCTTCATTGAAACAATTGTCAAGCACTGGAACAGGCTGCCCAGGGAACTGGTGGGGTCACCAGCCATGGGGATAAGTGTAGATGTGGCACCTGGGGACACGGTTTAGTGCTGGACTTGGAAGTGCTGGCTTAGTGGTTGGACTCTATGATTTTAGAGACCTTTTCCAACCTAAATGATTCTATGATTCTCCCAGAACCCACCAGAAAATTTTCTCAGCTTTGGAGCAAATTCCCAAATTCACCTCCCCTTAGCTGTAGCTCACAAGGTGTCTGCCTCACTTTTGTTTCCAAAAAAACCTTGAGGTTTTAGACGAAAATATTTTTTGTTTGAAAACAATAATTTAGTTTAAAGAAATTGTGGGAAGATAAAATTGAAAGAAACTAATTAAAAAGAGACATCTTAATTAGTCTGCTGGCCTGGAGGGTGTTTTTTGTGTTTTTTTTTTTTAACATTCTGAAGTAAAATTTTATCTTGTATTTTTGAGGATTTTTAAATTATCTGTAAGGCACAAACCTTTCTTTCCTAAAGGAGCACACAGACCCCTTTTGAAAAGTGTTGCAGTGAGCAAGTTAAAAGAAGAGGGGCAAACAATGCACTTGGACAGACACTTTGCCTTCTCCCTCTCCCAACCCTGCACGCTCATCCTGCTGCTGCTCCAGCAGAGCTGCTGTGAGTCACAGCCTGCCTTCCCCTGCAGTAAGACTGCACTTTCAATTAAATCACATCAGCTAACTGGTTTACACCAGTCAATTTAGGTCAATACACGGGTAAAACATGAAAATACATTGCAAGGTAAGGGTGAACAGCAGCAATCAAAGTCACTTACAACCGAAGTGTTGAGGCTTGACATAACAGGGCTGCGAACAGGCAAGCATTTGTTGGACTGCTGTTTGCAGGCAGATATCAGCAGCAGCACTTCATCAGGGTCAGTTGCAACCTTTACATCTGACAATCCTTTAGCCCAAGCAGATGAACTCACTAGCCACAAGAATGAGAAGACCACTGTCACAATGAAATCCTAAAAGACAAATTAGTTAGAAGCATTATATGGGTGTGTCTGTTGGAAAGGAAAAAATATTAAAAATCACCAGAAAACTGAAAGCTTGCGTCAGAGGAGAGAAATACGAAGAGATTGTTACTTAGTGGAAGGTTGTCATCTGTTACTGTCATCACCCCCAGAGCTAATCTTCAGAAGTGCTTGACATGCCTAATGGGGCAGAGCCCCTTGGCTGATATTTGCACCTCTGGCCTTGAGGCAAGATTCCCACAAACACGTGGCTGGTACCAGGATGCTCAGTTGCCTTGAAAATGTGTCTGCTCACAGCACCAGGGATGCTGGTGCATTGGGATGAATTACAAAATACGTATGCCTGTAAAGAAGCTGGGCCTGCCTGAGGACTGGGTCTTGCCCTGGGTACTCCTACAGACAGTCAGGGTGGGTTTCCAATAGGAAGTGTTTCTTTCTCAGGGAGAACCTGAAATTGGCTAATCCTCAGGTACCAGATGAGGAGTTTTCTCACCAGCCACAGGTAAGGCCAAATGTCCCTGCTGCATGAGCCATGCAGCCACTAATTACCAGGAGTGAGCAAGTAAACAGCAAGACTTGCCAAGCAGAGACTCCTCCCTGGCCCGGTAAAGCACTAGTTCCTAATTCCTATCCATGTGAAAAGAGTAGAGAAAGTGTGGCAGTCCCTCCAGGTTCCAATGCCTCTGAATAGCTCTGCTCTGATCCACTCTGCTCACTTTCCCCTCGAAAGACTTTCGGGAGCATGGTAAGGCATAAACTTCTCCTTGTCTTAGCCAGAACAAGTGGCCAAGTTGACACTGTTGTTGTGTGGGTTTGGGGAGAAAGGAGGGAGGAGGTGTGATTTTTCAAGCTTTCTTGTGTCTTGCTAAAACAGAAGAGCCTTTCTGCTGTCATATTTCATCCCATCTGTCAGCCCACAACAGATGGCAGAGGTGCCAAAGTCTAACATACCACTAACTGCATCACTGCATCTTGATATTCCACCTCCCAAGGGGCTGCTTCCCCTTCCCCCCTGCAAAATAAAGGTGTGCATGGAAGGAAGGGAAAACATTCATTAAGAACCCAGCGTTTTCAGGCTGCTTCTCAAGGAAATAAGCAATCCCTAGGAAACACAATTCTCATCTACAAGCACACCTGACATTTGGGGAAGGAGCTCTCCATGGCACCAGGGGTGGAGGGTGTGAGCCTCTGTCACCATGGAAGAGGCACCAGTCGATAAAGCTGCCGCACAAGCAAGCCATGAACAAAGGATGTCTCCGCTGACGCAGATGGGATTAAATTAACTGTGCTTGGATGCTTTCCCAAAGGATATATCCTTCTCTTTTAACAATTTGTTTTCTGCAGGCCTGTGTCTGCCACTGAGCTCTGAGTTCTTTTGACCTCCTTCATGCTGCCCAAATGGGCTCTCTCGAAGAGTGTGAAGCCCAGGAGCTGACAACTCTCTTAACACCCAAAGAGACTCCATGGGGCAGAGGCATACAGCCCAGAGTAATTCTTCTTCTCAGGGAGATTTCCAGCAAAAGAAATTCTTGTATCTCATATGTCTTAGCAGTGAATGAGAAACAGATTCCTAGAGGCAACAGTTCAATTGCAAACATTTCCTAAAAATTCCAGCTGGTAGAAACATCAAATATCTGCTGAGCTGTGGATGATGACAGGAGATGCTCTTTATTTGCTGTGAGGTTTGGCATGCTATGGACCCAGATGCCAAGCCCCCATGCAGGTTCTGACTGACACAAGAGATGGGGCCACAGAGTTTTGGGGAACACATTTTTTGAATGACAAGCAACTCTCTCCCAAAGTCACCACACTTGGAGCCTTTGAAAACTAAATCCAGCTCTGTAATCAGTGCACTGGCAATGTAAATTAAAGAAATGCATAACAGCAGGTAGAAATTTGATGTAAACAGAGACAAACTGACTAAAACTAACGCAACAAGGGAGATTAAACTTGCTAAAAAGAGAGAAATTTTAAAAGTGAGCAAAGTTCTTGAAGCAGGTGACAGCAGCAGTGGTACAGACCTGCTGTTGAGCTCACAGGCCCTTACCCCATGTTTGCGAGGCTCATTGCACAAATCACTGCATCTGCATGAGCCTCTCACTCTGACTGCTGGTGGCCATGTCCTGGGCTGTAAGTCCTTCCAGGAACACCCCACGGCATTGTGCAGTTGAGGGGATGGCCCTAAAGGCACTAAGTATTTCATGTTATTTCTCAGGTCTTGTCTTCCCCATCACACCCCATGCTCCAGCTTTCTCCTGACTTCCTCTGCTCCCCTGTGCCAGGGTGTTCACAAAGCCTAAAATCCTGCCCTCTCTGCTACAAACTCCCCTATTTCAGAGCAGATCAGAGCCTCAGGGAAAGGGTTTGTGCTCCTGGGATGCCAGGATCAGCTCCTGTATAGAGGAACTCCCTAAAACTGTAAAGTCTGGTTGGGTGCAAGACACACACTGAGCCACAAGTGAAAGATGGCATAGTGGGACTTGAAGGTCCAACAGCTGGCCAACAACTGGCCAAGGAGACAGGACAGAAAGGCTAATAGAACAATGGGATTTTTGAGTAGGTGTTCTCATCAAGGCTACCTGGCCAGACTCAGGCTCCTGGAGTAATTTTTCTGCCATCCTTGCACAATGCAAGGAACAAAATGTATGATTCTATGACTAGAGCGAACTTGCATCTTCCTATTTATTTTGAATCTTTGTGAACCTTCAGCTTTGGCTGGAATTTGAACCTCTCTTGTTTTCAAGTGGGTTTGCATTTCTGGCTGAACATTTTCACAGCTCTGGGTGGAACACAGTTACAGGATAATGACACGCTGAAAATAAAAGTGAATTTCAAGCTAAGCTGTTCTGTGGCTTAGTGTCTGTCTGGGGAATTTCTCCTTGGTAATTAAGGCCAGAGTGCCTGCACACTAAAACAAATCTTGCATTTCAATGTTTAATATCCCTATAGCATGGGTGAGTCTTTTTTTCCTTCGGAACAAAGCAATTTTCTGTAGCTGCTCTCTTAAAGTGGTGTCTACAGATCTCTTCAGTGTGTATTGTTTTATGATTACACTACACTCCTAACTGCTAAGTTTCTCTCTCACATCTCAGCTGAGAAACTTAGCTCTGCCTACAGGTGCCTTTGGGAAGGAAGGAAAATAGGAACGTGTAAAGAAAGGCAAAATCCAAAATTTAAAATACTTTGAGTATCCAAGGAGGGACTTTTTAAGACCCTGAAGTATGTGCCAAAAAAAAAAAAAAAAAAATCTTGCTGCCTTTTTCAAGTTGAAACTTGTTATTACTGAGTTTGCCAAAAATGCCTAGTTTTTAATAATTTAATATATTATACATTTTAGAATAGAACTGTGAATGCCTTTTCATAATAATTGAAATATTTCTCCTTGCCATCAAGCTACTGGCTTTTGCAAAATGTCCCTCTTTGAAAGGGGCAGTCACTTAAGACTCCCAAGCATTTTGGACTGCCCAGTGTCTGGCACAACCTCACCCAGCCAAGAGCCTCTGCAGAAACTGCTCGTTCCCTCAGAAAGGGGATGTGTTTCATCTGCTCCAAGCTGGTCAGTGGCTTCATCAGTCCCTGCAGGCTGTGACACACATGTCCCTGCATGCTCTCCCTCCCAGCCAAGTCTGGCAGGATGGTCTTGGGCTGTCATGGCTGGAAACAGGCAAAACATCAGCTCTGGTCTGGCCAGAGGGCTCCTGTCATCCTTCCTCCCTCTTAGAGCTGCAGCTGCTGCCTTGTAACTGGCTTCCATGTAGGGCTCATGCTACAAAACCTTTCCATTCAGGAAAACCCTCTCACACATTTACAGCATTCAAGGGAGCAACTGCTCAAAGGCTGAAGTCCATAAACCCTCCCAGTCAGAGCCTGTCTAGCACTGCCAACAGGTTTCATGGCCAGACAACACAGGAGCAGAGGGAGATTTCTTTACCCAGCAGAGGCAAACCATCAGAGGATTTACTTTCACAGTCACAACCAACCTAAAAATTCAAGAGCTAACCCAGCAAGAGCCACAGCCCCGGTCCCAGTCAGGAAAGCGGCCAAGAGCAGATTGCTGCAGGCAGCAAACACTTTCCTTCCTACAGTGACATTTTAGCTCTTTTTTGGTTTGAACGAGGTCCCCCTCCAGATTTTCTGCCAAATGAAACTTCGAAAGAATTACATGTTTCTGGCAATAGTGTAAGGCCTTGCAAGCTTGCTTCTGGCAGGGAAGTGCAGAGCCCTTTGGGAGGCACCAGCATGTACAGCAAGGTCACCCCGGCTCGAGCTTCAAAAGGAGATGACAGCAGCAGGTTGAAACAGCTCTTTGAATCCTTTACAGCTGAAAAACGAAATTACGAAGAACCTAATATTTCTTTACATTTCAGTCTTTGTTTTTATAGATGGCTCTTTATTCTTTTCCTCTCTCTTTTCTAGACAGCTGGACACAGGTGAGGAAGTACAACATGTTTAATCAAAGAGGTGTCCAAAGAGCAGACAAGGGTGTACTTAATTCACTCAGTCTGCAACATATGTGAGGAACCAAATGTCGTTCTGCATAATGTGATTATTCCTGGGACTCCAGATGTAAAGGCAAGATCTCATCTTCTTAAGATGTAAGCATCTTTATGCACCCTAAGAATGAGATTACCAAGTAATCACTATAAAAATGAACTATCTCTTTTCAGGGCTATGTCAGTCACCTTTCTTGGCTGAATAATTTCATGCTTTTATATTAATTGATTGGAATATTAATAAAGTGATTTATGTTTGTACATGAATGTGTGTGGCTTCTCATGGCCAACGGTGGAGGTTGGTGAGCCTGCCACACAAAGGTCCCCGAGGATCCCCTGGAGGGATGGACCCTAGTAGAAAAAACACTACCCAGGTCAGTGTGAGAAAGAAAGGTTTCTCCCAGGACACCCTGTTCTAATATGCTAATATACCTCAGCTCTGGTTGGCCTGTTGGCCCTTGTCCTCCACCACTCCCTCCCTGTTCCCCTATTGTATGTTCCCCCTACCCTAACCCCGCCTGTGTACTGCCCTCATGCCTCCCAATGACTGACCCCTGATGCTCTCTGTGCCCCTTCCTCCTCCCGTACTCAAATGTGGACCCTCCCATGTTGCTTTGTCACTGGAACCCTCCACACGCACGGCTGGAATAAACATTTCTCTGGAATTCCATACAAAAACCCTTCCTGCCTCTTTGCTGTCAACTCACATTAAGAGCCATCTGGGCTCACAACAAGTGGCCGCCCAAACAGAGAGCTCCGCTGAGACTCTCAGAAAGTGTCTCCAGCTTTTTGCTGCTGGAAATTATGTTGCTCTTGGCACAGCTACCCCCCCGAAGAAAGCCATGAGTTCTATCAGAGTGATCAGAGGGGCCAACCAGCACCCCTAGCAGACTGAAGGATTGGTCTTAGTTTGATGGACCACCCCGAGAATTTATTTTTCACCTAAGTGTGGTGAGTTTGATATTTTGGGTCATCTTTTGTTCTTTTTCTTTTCTCCTTTTACTCTCAGGTGTTGGGAAGAGTTTTGTGGGGATGGAAGCAAGATTAGCCCACCCACAGCGGGAAGTTCAACTCCAAGTTAAAGAGACCCTTGTTCAGGAGAATTTTTGTTTTTCAAGGGGGGAGTTGAAGTGTTTCATTCACTGGTTATTTATCTACTCGTTGATGGAAAGAGGATTTATTTAATTTGATTGTGAAATCTGTTAAGGGTATCTTTCCTGTCAACTCATATTAAGAGCGATCCGGGCTCACAACAGCCAAGCTATAACTTCCTAAAGACATACTTGAAGGCACACAGGGTTGTCAGCATGTGGATTTTAAATAGAGCACATATGGGGTAAAGAAACCATAGGAAAAGTAAGAAGTCTGAGCGATGGGGACCAATACACATTGACTGTGACTATTCTTTATTTTCTGAAGCATCTTGATCCCCTAAACTTCAGCACGGCTGGGTTGGTTACTCTCTGCTTGCAAGAAGCTCCAAATGTATAGACCTGAAGCAGAGCATGAACACAGGTGCCTGGGTTAGCAGTCCCAGGGTGCAGCTTATCTCTGCTCTCATCACAAACCAGCAGTGCCTCCCCGGGTATGTGGTGTTAAATGAGTGGAAACCAGTTTAGGTTGGTTTGTTCTGAGAGATGGGGATATACTAAAAATTGGTGGCATTTTGTACATCGCATTCGTAAAAATCTAAGTCACCACCTCATATTAATTTCTTTTTAAAGTTTCTGGCTCTTGAGCACTAGTCAGTCACTTGAGAAGCTGCCTTGCCCTTGTTGCACCCACCAAGGTGAGCTCCCAGCTCCTCGCTGCACACATGCACCATGTGGGAGTTTGCAACGGAATGAAAATCACAGCCATAGTTTGCAGAGCTCAGAAACACACAGCACATATCTATGAGGTACTGAATCCCTGGTAACCTGCTCCTTGTTCCTTCAGAAACTGGGAATCTTAGGTCCTCTCTTAGCTTCATCTGTCTGTACGAACTCCCTCAGATGATCCCTCAGGGACCCAGCAAGGGAAGCAAGAGGGTGCACAATGCAAGGACTCACTGCTGCCAGCCCTGTGGCAATGGATGAGTAGCACAACCAGGGCCCTCTGTGACCAAAAGGAAGACTTTTATCCCCAAAACCTAACAGGCAATGCTAGCAACAGAAATGGGTTACTGCATAGTGAATAAACACACCGCTGCCATCCAAACAGCCAGGGAAGGAGTTAACTGCTTCTCCCACTGCAAATATTTCCTTGCTATCATGCCTCATTCCACACTGAATGTTAAAATATTTTTCCACAGTTAAAGTGATGCTTGACTGAGATCTCAGCACATGCAGTTCATTTCCTTGTATCTGTAAAAACAAAGTAAACCTAAAAGACTTGTGACTGAAAATTTCCCTGCAAGTTTCTTGTGACTCAATGGTCATTAAATTCCTTATAATTGTATCTTCTGCACCCAGTCAGGCTTCTGCAATTTGGTAATGCATTGATGGTGTTCTGACTGCCTGTGCAGGGGCTTTTCAAAATATATTTAAAAATTTCAAGTGAAAGGGGTTTTCTCCTCTCTTGACTTCTCCTGTCATACTCATTTTTCAAATCCTGAAAATTTGCCAGAAGAAAAGGCAGCTTCTGAGAGGGTGCTGCTTAAAGGCAGATGTCATCCCAGACTGAGAAATATGAAGCCAAGAGGAAGTACAAGGCTTGAAACAGAAATTATTTTAACTATGAAATTATGATCAGGCATTGCAGCAGAAGCAAGGATGGATGAAACTATCATCCTCAAACTCTTCACTAAGAGGGAAAAAAATGGTAATTCTGGAAATGGTGCCTGATGCACTGATCCTGCCTGGTGATGACACAGAGCAAGGGCTGCCCTGCCTCTTGCACCAACACGTGCTGGGGGCTGCTGCTGCACCACAGATTTCTGCAGCACTTTTCTTTGGAAGGAAAAATCTCAGGGATGAGACATACTCACACATCTGATCTGATACACGTCAGTTCAGAGCAGCATCTGCTTGGAGCTGGAGGACACGTTGCCTGCCTCCCTCACAGAGCATGTGACATCCCTTAGGTGAGCACTGCAGCCCTGAGAAGCTGGTTTACACTCCAAGTTTTTTTCCCTTGATCCCTGAATTCCTCCTGGCTACAGCTGCCAGCTTTTTCTCTGGCTGGGGCTCTGCATTTTCCCTACAACTGCACTGCACAGAGGGACCTGTCCTCAGATAGGCTGTGGTGCTGCAATCATTGCACTGGACAGTGTCTAGGGATGTGCTCCAGGCAAAAAAGGTTATTTTTTTCTAAAAATACCAAATACAACAGAGGTTGCAGGGCACAGGAGTTGGAGGAGCATTTGGCTGGGGAAGATGGAACTCTCCTCCTGGCAGGCATAACCTGACCATAACTCTCAGCCACTTCCCAGAACCACTCACCAGCAGGAGCTGCATTTGCTGTAGGACAAACTCAAAAGCATCTTTATATTCTGAACAAATAATGTCGTATAGCCTCAGTTTAAATATTGGGAAATTGCAAACAGAGGCTTTGGTAACAGACAGTGGTTAAATTTAACCTGTAGATTCAATTACAATCCATTACACAGAACAAATTAAGTCAATGTGATGTTAATGTTGTAGTGGATTGTGCCGTGTGTCCTGTGATAGACACGATGGCAGCAGCTGTTTCAGGAAAGTCCTGGGCAAAGGCAATCATAATGTGACATAATGTGATATATTAGTACTATAGTTTCTCTTTCCTTTTTCTATTGTTGCAGAGGATAATGTGGTTGGTCAAAAGCAAGAATTATTTTCCACAAGAAAATGAAGATGCAGAATTCTGTAGCTAATCCATTGATGAGACAGTTTGAAATGAGATCTAACTTGATACCAAGAAGAAGCAAGGCACTTTATTTATTTACTCTTTCTGTAGGGCCCCCTTTATTTTTGCCTGTTCTGCATCTCTTCTGTGAGAATTTCCTTATATTTCCTCACCATTTTCTAGGACAGGAAAGGCCCCAAGAACCTCCAAATGAAGAGGATTCATTTCCTTTGATATGGAAGGAGAATTTTTTTTTTTTAAGTTCTTAGTTTTTAAAGTTTTGAATTACGCGAACCCAAAGAAAACAGTTCACATCTCCTTGTAGCAGGAAAATCTTTCTCTCAAACCCCCATGATGCAAAGTTTACCTTCCTACAGTTTAATATTTTGCTGCTACTGTAGTTATTTCCTTTAAAAGATTCAGCTTTTCTGCACCAGCAATTTATTTTTTTTCCTGCTAGATATTTCTGATATACTTTACTGGTGGCTTTTAGCCACTCAAGTCTCAGCAAAATGTCTGGTTTTTTGTCAGTCATAAACTTTAAATTTTCTGAAATCCAGAACTAACTTTTTCTTTACATGAGTCCTTGATAAACTTCCCTCACCTTCACACCAAGACTTCTGAGAAGTATTTTCTCTCTGTTAGTAACCTTCTCCTTGCAGTCATGAGGGAGAGGGTTGTCCATGAAAGGGAGATTGTGCTGCAACCCTACAGCCCACAGATGCAGAGACCTGACCCAAATGCAGGTGAGGGTCAGCACCCAGGGCTTGGCAGCCCAGCAAGACCATGGGATATACATTGGGCCATGATGCACTGACAGGCTACAGACACCTGGACCAAAACAGCCCTCACTGGCTTTACAGTCTCAATTTATGAGAAAATATATGCATGATAGCACTTGTTTTTTATCACAAGCCTTCAGGAATTAGTAAAAAGAAAAATAAATGCATGAACAGCCACAGCTTGATCAGTGCAGACAACAATAACTGGAAGGCTCATAAACCAGTGTGGAGACACGAACATGCTGGGAGCTCAGTGTCATGCAAGAAAAACAGCCACATAATTCTCCAAAGCAAAATAATTTGGCTTAACCCTGCAGTAATTAGCAATAAGCAATCTTCCTGGCTAGGCTTGGATCAGGGGTATGGTTTCATCTGTCTGCTAGGACAATGCCCAAGATCTCTTCTTCCCTTTTTTCCCCACCAATGAAGCTCTGCTGTCATAGATGTAGGGCTGAGACCCCAATCCTGCTACCACTCAGCTACATGTTCATTATTTGTGTGATCATCATCACTGTGGGCAGTAGGAGACAAGCACAGAATTTCACAAGTACGTACAGGACTAAACTCCTCCTGCATATAGTCTCCATTACCCTTGGTGTTAAAATATTAAATCACCATTATGATAAAAAAGCAGGTGGCCATAGAGATGCTTTGGGCAGTGGGACACCTGGATTTCCCAGACCATGACAAAACCTCAATAACCAAAAAAGCAAGAGGTGAAGACCTATGCTTGGAAACACTGCAAATGCTGTAAAACACTTACAATTAAAGGCCCTCTGTTGTTTTCACGGTACTTGTTCTGGAAGAAGATATAAACCACGGTGGCAGCCAGTGAGTAGAGGAAGGCAAAGACTGCGATGGTGACGAAGAACTCTGCAGAAGAGGAGAAGTCCCCTATCAAGGCAAGCGTTTCCTGGCGCTTGCCTTCGCAAGTGGGAGCCTCGAAATTCACTTGATGCAACCTGGAAAACATCCCAAAGAGCAGCACGTGAAGTACAGAAAATGGAAACTGTTATCTGAATAGAGAGGAATAAATTTGCTCTGTCTCATTCCTCATGTGCGTTGATCTCTGTGAATACCCAGGAGCTGTGGGCTGTGCTCCTCAGACCTGTTTGTACACATGAGGTTACTTCCCTGGGAGTGCCAAGGTGAGACTGAGCACATGAGCACATCTTTTAATCAATCCCAGAGAAAAGTCTATGTTCCAGTGGTTTGGTACAACCCTCCCCGTCCTCTCTGGGGTTTTGCCATGGCAACAACTAAAAAAGGATAACATGAGAAACAATTTGATTCTTGAATTCTTACAATCTAGACAGCAGAAAACAGGTCTTATCCTCAGTACTAAGCCCATGGGATACCCGTGTTTGGATGTTCACCAATTCCTTGCATAAAACTGTCTAGTGCAGAGCTACCTGTGACTGTTAGCCCATAGGGCTGCAAGCCACATAGTGCTTCTACATTAAAGGCTTTTAAAACCAAGTTGCAGCAGAAATAAACAACTTGCATCAAAGAAAAAGTATGCATGCCCTGGTTTAAGCAACCTAAGCCCTAACTTTTTACTCATTCACTGTTTATCAGTGACTGAGCTAACAGATTTGTAGTTCTGTCTGGAAACTCCTGCCAGACCCTTTGTTTCTGTAATAATTTAAATTTCTGATTCAGAAAGAGGATTCATGAAGGGGTCATTTTGGCAGGTCATGTTGCATGGCCTAGATTCACACCAGTGGGGACATGGAGCCCTATGAGGCACCATGTTGCTCTGCTCTGTGCAGGGTGAGTGGAGGGGACGAAGCCAGCAGCAAGTAAAGAACTGATGATCTGGTGCTGAGAAAGGATTAGGCCTTCTGGGAGACATTCCTCTGCTCAAGGGCAATTAATGTGTACAACAGTGAGCCGATGGCAGCAGCAGCCATAACTGTATTTGGCTAAATAAAAAGTTAATTCCCCAGAGGAAAACAAAGTATCCACAGCAGAAATCACAGAAGATGGATTAATGGACATCGGAGGATTGGATGCCTTTTTGCTTTTGCTGTCCAGACTAAATGTACCCAAACATGTAGGCAGGACCTTTTCACTAGCAGCTGATGAATAATGCCAGTTATCTGCCTCAGAAATTTTATTCCCTGTCATTGTAGTAGTGGTGGGATGAAAACAAAAACCAAGTCTGCCCAGATTGCAGATGAGCAGTGGCTGAATCGCCTTTCCTGCACAAAGCCAGCAGAGCCTGATGAAATCTGAACACGACAGAGATCCTAATGCTCACGATCAGTTTCATGACTTCATTGTTTCCTGGCATCACCACACACACACTTCTCATCAGGGCTTATTTAAAATCAGGGCTTTTCTAAAACTGGGGGATAAAAGGAGAAGTAAGATTTCCTAGTGCCTGTCATGCCAATTTTGCAGTCTGGAGAGAAAGTGGTATTGTTTTAACCATCACCATGACAATGGAAAGATTTGAAATGCATGATTTGCATGGTCTAAAAGAGAAGCTTTCTCTGCTTTCCTCTGCACAGCTGCTTGGGTACTGTATTGACACAGAATGAAACCGTGTTTCAAAGCACCTTGAAAACTGTGGAAGGCTCTGTGGGGCTCTGGATCAGTTAAGAAAGGTGGCCCATCCCTTCCTCCCCAGGGGAATGCAGTGCTGTGCAGCCAGAGGCTGTCCTCACAGTCCTCATCAGGGCTCAAGGCCAGGTTCAAGCCAGGTTTCACATCCCACCCAGCCCATGGAGTTGCAGTCTGGGGTGGGAAGGACACCAGCAATGTTGTGCAGAGCCAGAGGTGGGCACTGCTGTCTGCTCTCACCCACTAGCAGACCAAGGACTTCCTTGTCAGCCCAGACTGCAACTCAGTACTCAAGGCTAGGAAGGTTTTCTTTGGCTGGTTGCTGTTGGTCCAAACCTCCAAATTTCTGGTTCTTCAATAACTCATGCCATTTTCTGTGTTTGAAGGGCCACACTCAGGTACCATGGCTGCTGTTTTAGGGCCCTGCTGCAGGATGTGGGATCTGTTTCTCCAGCTGAGTCCAGCAAAAGCCAGGCTTTGCTGCAGTGGAGGGAAGCTCTATGGTTTTGTTATCACCTCCCCACACATCACTTGCACAAGTACTGTGAAATTGGGCTGAGCTACATTAAATATAATCCAAGTGCTTTGGGGAAAAGAGAAAGAAGAACAAGGCAATTCTGCATGCATTTTATTGTACACAACATGTCTTTATCGTGGAGATTTTTTCCCCTTCCCAGGACTCCTGAAACGGCAGACTGGACAACACGTGGTGTGGCAAGTAGCAGCTCAAACTCCTGTGCATACCAAAGAGGAAATAACTTAGGGAATATTTCTATCAAGATGCAGGCTGGGAGTTGCTGCCCTCCCCTGCCCCTCTGACTGTCCACAGTCAATACAGCCCAGTCTCATCATCAACAACCACCAGCCTTTACAAAACAATGTAAAGGAGCTGAGACCATTTTCCTCTTCTATTCTCCATTTTCCTGACTGGAACCTTATTTCTGAAACATAAGTCAGAAAAAATTTTCATATATTAACACCCCACTGGTACCTTCTCAGTAGTTCTTTTGTGGCCAGGCTACTGTCAGGTATATGAGATCACAGAAACCTTCTTCCATCAAGTTATTTTTATTCATTTGCTCTTCTTTTTAGATTTCCTTGGCCTCTAAGGGGATGTGCATTAATTGGTGGCTCTTGTGTACACCTCACCTCTGCTAAAAGAACCGAGATCTCTGTTGTGCTAAGGGCCCCAAAACAGACCATGATTCAGACCTGGGAAGAGGAGATGTTGCAGGGAAGAGAAGTGAGGGAGCCAAGACCTGCGGGGCTGAGGGTGGATGCTGACTTGACATGATACAGCTGAAAAATTTCTTTAAGGTAGAGGAGAATCAGTGACAGAAAATTCAGTTTCACTAACTAAAACTTCTTTGATCTGGAATGGCATCTTCGAGAGAAAACTTTGATTTTTTTTTTTCCACTGATGTTGTTGAGTCAGCCTTTCTGGAGTCAGGACAGTTTGGTGATGACTCACAAAACATCAATTCCCTCTGCCTCCCACTTTTGATATAATTCTACCTGTTCTGTCTCTTACTTCCTCTTCTTACTCTTCTTACTCTTCTTTCATCTTCTCATATCTCTAATTGTTTACATTGCACCTTTTCGTTCAAGTCACCCTTGGCCAGCTATTGTCTTCCTTCCAATGCTTTTCCAATTTCCAGCACCACCCCTCTACTCCACCTTTGACTGTCCATTTGTTAAACAAAATCAAGAGCCCTAAGAGCGACCCTCTGCAACCACAGGCTCTGCACTTTCCTTGTTAACATTTGTCAGGCTGCATTAACAGGAGTGATTTCCACTGATTGATGGACAATGCAAATAAGGAACACAACAGTAATGAATTCACTTAATTAGGGAAACTCTTCCCCTTGTAAGTTCCTCCAGTTTTTTTTTTTTTGCCTTGTACTGCCTTGAGTATTGCTACTAATTCAGAAATAAATCTCCTCACTTTGGAGTGTGACCTTGCACCCCACATTCAGCAGAGCTGCACTAAGGTCATCCTCACTGCCCATCGTTACTGGCACTATCCCCTTTGTTAACAGCAACTGCCATGGCCAAGCTATCCAGGCCCAAATTCCCTCAAATTCACTTCAATATGAAGCAAGTCCATCAAAGGCAGTCAAATTTCACTGATGAAGTCACAATAATTAAGAGCTTCTGAGGTTTCTTCCACCACTTGGCAAACTTTCCATTGCCGTGGGAAATATGATGACAAGACAGCTGTATTGTCTAGCTTGACAAGATCAAAAGAGGGCAGGAATGTTTTACAGTGAAAAAAGGGATTTTTGCATTGTTCCACAATAGCAAAGAGCAGTTACATTTTCAGACACTAATTACCCTTGCTCTGAAAACAATACATGAAGCCAGACACATGGAACAAAGCTACAGCAGTTACGTGTGCATGGGGGAGCAGAAGTTGTCCTCTCTCCATGTGAATGTGAAGTTGACTTTTCTTCCTGAACTTCCTCAGTACAATATTCAAAGCTACAGCTTTCTTTTAATCACAGCCCACCATTTTTTTTGAGCAGCTTAGTTCCCCTGATGATTCTTGAGCATGAAAATCATCAGAGCCACCTGTCTCACTCCACCAGCAGACACAGAAGAGCCCAAGCAGAAGGGTGAGTGATCTAATCTTGTCTGATTCACCCCCTTACAACAATGCACACAGGGCTTAGACTTGAAGCCAACAGAACATGCAATTAACAGAAGAATGTTCTCAAATGTTATTGATGAACGACCACTGCTCAAATGTTATTGATGAACCACCACAGATTTCCTCTCCTGGGCTTTGATCAGTGTGTGGGTTAATAACAGATAAAGTTTGGCTTCCAAAAATTCTCAATGGGGGTTAGTGTTTCTCCATTTCTGTACTAGAATCTAGTGCAAAACAGACAAAAAAAAGCTCTCTGTTTTGGCAGGTTGTCCTATTTTCTGAAAATAGCATCTTGTAATCCACCCTCCAACCTATCTACAACCTGCTGGAACAAAATCTGCAACACCCACACACGTGTTTGCAAAAACCCAGAGATCCATTATCTTATCATTGGGCTGTATTTCCCCCCACCTTGTTTCTGGTAGTCAAACTGTCAATTGTCTTTACTGTCTGCAAATCCCTGAGAGAAATACATCACTAGAAATGAGTTATTGCAGTAGTGCATGTGGAGGAGTTTCTTGGGAAATGTTTATCTTGGTTGATAATCTCCAAAATGAGGGGAAAATGAAATTTCAAAATACAGTAGTGAAATACTGACATGCACAGAGCCCCTCAGCAAGTCAAACTGCTCAGTTGAGGCACAAAAACATGACAAGTGTTTACATCTTCCTTTCTCTGGGATACAGAGTAAATGCATTTCTTTTAGTTAGTCCTGAAAACACTGGAGTTCCCTCATTTCAGAGGACTATGCTGGTGTGCTTTGACACCAGTGCCTCCAGCCAGCCAGTCCCTGGGCAAATGTACCTTTTTGAGGTACCAAATATGGAATTTTTGTAGGTTTAGTGGAAGAACACAAATAAATGGGAGCCTTTCCTCACACAACAGAGCTCATCATTCCTGTAAAACTTCTCTAGAGCTATTACCTGCATTAAGAAAACCACTTTGAAAGTAATCTCTAATAGTCTGGTGAAAATAGAAATCTGCTTGCAAATGAAAAGTCTTTTCTTTAACGAAATTGGGGTCCACTGACTCTTCCAACACTCTTCACAGCCTGTTCTTCTCACTGCAAAGAATGCATCCCCCAATGCTGGGCATTCCTGAATGCTTGGTGCTAAATCCTGGCTATCTGCAAGGCTGCTCAGCGAGGAACAGCCTTCCTTCCAGTCTTTGGGAGGATGGATGGAGAGAGCTCTGCAGCTTTCTCCTCCTCCTCCTCCTCCCCCCAGATCTGCTCTCCAAGGACAAACTTCTGAGTGGGGGACCCTGCAGCATCAAAGCCATTATCCACCAATTCCCATAGGATCTGAATCTTTGCACCCAGGCATCCAGGAGCTGCTGAAGTTAGTCTCAGGCAGACAGCCTATTAATACCACATTTGAACACCTTGAAGTCATTAATGCTAAAGTTCTCTCCAGCTCTTCAAAGTCAAATAGCTGAGATGTTACTGAGGCCTTGGACAACTGTGGGGATGAGATGAGGTTTGCCCAGCAGCAGGACAGCAGCTGCCATGGAGGTGACTGCTCCCTGGCCCTTTTGCACCTGTGCTATTCTGGTAAAATCAGGGGTTTCTACCCTTTTGCTAACAAAGACAAGACTGTTTCTCACCCCAAGCTGCACTCCAACAGCTCTTTTACCAAGATGAAGAAATTACCACTTACTCAAGTATTCCCATCCCTTACCTTTTCATTGCCCACCTGCCATGATGCATATCCCAGTGCTGCCTGTATATACCACAGTCTTTCAAAACTGAGATGCTTATTCATCCTTCTAAGTATCCCAGCAGTTTTCCATACCTCACTCTACCAGCCATCCCAAAAAACAACATCCTTCCAGACTCCCCAGCACCCAAAGGTGCCTTCAGAGAAAAATGAACTGATTCTGTAGGGGCAGGTATGAGGTAGAAACAAATGTGCTGCTGCTCTGTAGGGCACCTGTGCCATACCCCCAGCCTGAGATCCTTCCTGCAGGACCCACTCCCAGTGACTGCATGCACAAAGCTCCTGGGAAATAGCCTCCACAACACTCTGAGGGGGAAGAAACATCCAGACTCATGCAAGCCATAGGAATGATCCTCCCCAGACTGTGCACGTAGCAGGAATGCAAAGCCTACTACTCCATCGTAGCACCAAAAAGACAACAAAAAAAAGCTCATTATAGAACATGCCACCAGGAGTGTTTGTAAAGCTGAGTGGGTGATCCCAACCCCACTTCGAAGCCTACATCCAAGACCCAGATTTATCTCCCAACATAATTTCACAGCTCCTCTCAGGAACACATGCTTTTCCTTGTTGTGCAAGCAGAGCACAGTGCTCAAAGACATGCTCCACCAGTCTTTACAAACCAAATACCTTCCCAGATTGGGCACTTACATTCTTTGTGGTACAGACTGATAGCTCTGATTTCCCTTTGCTGAGCTATTTTCTTGGGATAACTGCCTTTTAGCCTCTGGGAAGCTTTGCTACTATCTCTGAAGGAAAGTAACCCTTAATTATCTTTTTAAAATGCATCATGCACACAGAACAAGGCAAATTATAGGACCTAGAAATGCCACTGGCATACGTTTGTATCACCACATAATTAACTACCCAATGTTACTTGGTTCCATCATGAGATCCTGGCTGAACCCATAGCTCTCATGTCCTTCCTGCTGCTCTCTCTTCTTGACAGACACAGGAAATGGCTTCCAAACTAAGAAGCTCCTGTCAGAGCCAAAACAAAAGCTTCCATTTGGAGAAAGATCTACAGAAACCTAAACATCTACAGATAAAACACAAGCAGTAGAAATAATAAAGAAAAGGCCTAAAAAAGTAATTTAATATAATAAAACCATTTTTGAGAAGTGGATGTATCAAATCCCTGGACAGTGTTCCTGCATGGAGCAATGTGGGATTGCTGATCCCCTGTTCCTGCAACCCAACACTTTCTGCAGCTGCTCACACTTCCTCCAGGTCCTCCTTCCCTTCCACCATCAAATGGGCTATGAACTCCATGTAAAAGTATTCCAAATTCTTGGGCATCACCTGGTGTTCAGCCAGAACCACCTGAAAGCATAAATCCTTCACCCTGTGACAGACAGCATTCACATACATTTTCATGCAGATCTATAAACCTTGAAAGCAGCAATTTCACTGCCAAGACCAACTGAGATAAATACAAGAGCAATTACAGAAGATGCAGCAACATTTACTTCTTTGTGCTGTATTTCAACATTACTTTGTATTTAACTACAATTTTCTCAAGTATATTGTCTTAATGTACTTAAAGCAATCACAAGTTCCCTGTAGAGTTTTATGGCACGACTCCAGTGAAACTCCCAGTCACAGTATGTACATTGGGAGGATATGACAAATCCTTTTCTCAGGGAGCTGATGGGCTCCAGCACAGGCTGAGCAGTGCATGGGGCAGGAGCCAAGGAGACCTGAGGGTCTGCTGATGGACCTGCAGACAAATAGCCAGCACCTTTTGCATCCTGAATAGACCAGGAAGTGTGAATCCAGAGAGGACAGGCACTAAATGGGGCTGTGCTGCATGGGGTTGCATGCACATCCTCTCCAGAGTCCCCTGAATGAAAAATATTGCATTAATCTCCTGGAAAATAAATTAATGTAGAATCCAGGTGTGAGAGGAGACCAAAGACATCTCACATATCCCATTCCCTACCATCCTGGAGAAACCTTCAGGGCCCCTGCACAGCAGATGTACATTTTGGAGCAGGGAAAACGGGAAGGGCACGTGTTTGATTGTCCCCCAGCTGGGTCACCACGTGCCATCCAGGGTATCAAATGCCAAACAAAGCAAAGCTGAAGGGTGGCTGCTTTGGTTGCTTCTGTACTCACAGCATGAAAATGTGCAAAAATAAATTAGCAAGGGAAGTTGCCTAAAGTCTGACTTTTAGGAAAAGCCTTTGTGGCAGGCACAGATAAAACACCACCACTGCAAAATACCGCAGAGGCTATTCATGAATATATATTAAAAATTCAAATTGTCAAAAAGCTGTATATATTAACAAATCCAAAAGTGACTTCCACTTTAAGAACAAATTTGGCCGAAAGAATTAACGAAGAATTTTTCTGGCACTAAAAGAGTGTTAAGCATAAAATATAGCCTCTGTGAAGAAAAATCAGCCAATATGGATCAACTGGACCATCCAAATTAATCAAAAATCCAATTTTTGAGTGCCAAAAGAAAAGCTCTACAGTTTAACAAAGTTTTAAGAAAGTGTTCTCCCTTATCTGCAGCAGACACCATCTCCAGAAGGTTGCTAGCACTTTCCTTTCCCCTCCAGCTGCCATGAGCTCTGTGTTCCTGCAGTATTTGTAATGGACAAGAAGACAAGAACTGACCAGTCTGAAGAGTTGTAAAGCAAGACATGCCTCGTCTAACGCCCCTAGTTCAGCACTCAAGGATGGGTTTGTTTCAAGTTTTAAGGGCTTAAAAACTACAAAGTAGAAGCAAGAGAACACTGATGATAGTGGCAACTGAGATGACCTCAACATCTGGAGAAGTCATCTTGTCTGCAGAGCTGCTACTCCATCACAAAAATACTGCCTGGACCCATCAGCTTGTCCTTGGTTGTGCAATTAACTGGAGACTTCATGGTTTTACAAATCCTCCTCCTCTGACCTCCTCAAGCACAGCCCAACACATCTGTGGCAGGAATAAGCAGAGACTTTGCCACCCTTAGGCTGCAGCTTCTTGGCTGATTACAAAACAGTTTGAACCAGAAGCCAAACCATCCAGACCAGACATGAAATTGTGGGGGTGGTGGGTGGTCTCTTGCATCAACAACACAGTTGTACTAAGGACCACATGCACAGGTCAGCCTCAAAGGGAAGTTGGAGAGATGGTTTTATCAAATTTCTGGTGTTTTTCTATAGATCTCATGCAGGAACAAAGGGTAACTGGGAGCATCTCTGATCCCTCACTTGTGAGAAAAGGGCATTTGCCTTTATCCACAGTACCAAAAGTGCAAACTGGCAGTAACAACCATTCTTTGGTCAAGTTGCCAACCTTGAAGATTCCTACAAAGTGGGTTTTGGAGATTGTCATTGGGGTCAGAAGGAGGCCCTCAAAACTAGAAAAGTCACAAAGTCATCCTTATTTTTATCTGTTTTAATCAAATCAGCAATAATTCCATCAAACTCTGACAACAGGAATTACAATGTACATTGTACATTGTACATTGTACATTGTACTCGTGGACAGCTGTTACTGCAGACCACAGCTGTCCAAGTAAAAAAGCCCATTTTCTCCCATTCTACTGTTCTCTTCGTCTAAAGACAGAATCCCCACAGTCAGTGTGGTCCTTGAAGACTTGTGGACATTGGAGAACACTGATTTTCAGTTTTTAATACCTTCAGTAGTCTGTAGCCATGCACAAGCAAGCATAAATCACATCAGGGCTCTGAACTATGGGATTCCCTCTCTAATCACTAGAGCCAGTTACAAAAATGTGAAATATTCTTTCCTATTACAAACTATGTTCATTCAAAGCTGAAAAGAAAAGTACTTATTCTGCAGACCTGGATCACCTTCTCCCCAGCCCAGGAGACAATGTAAGAGAGCCCAGCTCTAACTAAACCAATAGCTCATTGATCAGTGCTCAGTTTGGCTTTGCAAGCTCCATGTTCAGGTTGCTTCCAGACTTGCTTTAGTAAAGAGACTTGACCAAGGTCTCTGATGCTTTCACTGCCAGGGAAGTGCTAGGGCTATACTTCAAACAGCTCACAAAGTTCTTGCATTCATGTCACAATGGCAGAGAAATCTTTTAACTGGCTTTCCATCGGGGGGAAAAAAAAAAAGATTTTGAAACATAGAGATGCAATTTTTTAGATAGCCCTATAAATTACCAGAATGTAAAAATCATAACTGAGAAAAAAAGGCCTATTTCCTAGCTAAAAATATATCTTAATGCTTCAGTTTGCATCATTAAGTCACATTAAATACAAAGATACTTTGTGAAGGTGTCACAATCAGAGACATTTGTAACCCAAAGGATTTCCTGAATCCAACCCAGCAGGATGCAAGCAGAGCTTCCTCATTCACACAATTTCCAGTTTCCACTAATAGTAGTTAAAATGTAGAAATCCTGGTTAGGTAAATTATTCATTAAGAGGTCAAAATTAGGTATAAAAAGCACTGCTGAGATCAGGGTTTGAAAAACTTGTGGAAGATAATTAAAGCCATGACTGAGCCCTCAGTGCCAATCCTACAGAGCCAGTTTATATAACAGGGATATTGGTGAAAATCTCCAGCTTTGCTGGTGTATTATTAAACATTTTTCCTCATCAGTTCAGCTGTTAACCCCAGATCTGTAGTGCTAGATGAGGTGGTCACAGTTTGGCAAGAAAAGGGACTAAACTAATTTAATGAAACAGCCTATTGTAGATCCAGAAGGGACCACTGTGACACAGCTTGTGGTCTTCTGAACTCTACCTGCAACTCCTGCTGGTACAAAAGCAGTTTCTCAAAAGCACCAAGTTTTGTTCTAAGAAGTTCCAGGGTGGAGATTTCTCCCTTCATTAAGCTGGAATGGGTCATGCAAAGTTTAACCAGCACCTCTCACCTCCCCAGGTGCTCTGCCAAATCTGCCTGAAAACTGGGGCATCTATATTTTGGCACAGGGCACACCTGAAGCCAGTGCACAGCTCCTGCTGGTTTGCTTTTGCTCGTATATCTACCCACAGGAGGTTTATGAGGCCACAGTTTGGTTTTCCAGAAGGGGCATCTTCTGTAAAGATGAAGACATTCAAAATAAAACAAAAACGTTAAGGAGTTTAGCTGACTCAGTGACTTTATTCCTTCCAAACTCCAACCTCCCAAGAAGTCTGGGAGGAAAACCTGCCATAGCTGCCTGAAAGTCAGCACTACAGGCAGCTACTTAGTTGACAGAGTTTCTATTTTTTCAGCAAGTCTCAGCCTCCCAGCCATCACAGATATTTAAAATCTTTCAGCCAGAATGTTTTTCATTGAATTCTGAAGCAAGATTTACTACAAATGGATGACAAAAATAGAAGTATAGTACAGACTGGCACAGAAATGTGCTAACATTAGCAGAGGCCTTTTCCAAATAAAGATAGATGCAAAGCTCAAAAAGTTAGATGCTTTCTCCTTAATTATAATTTGTAGCTTCTAAGTAGGCAATTTAGATCTGGCTGTCATATTTCAAATGGAAGACTAGACTACCCATCACATGCAGATGAGGTGAACATTTTCAAGAGTGCTCAATGGGAGCATCTTTATTCAAATGATTTGCTTAAAGTGAATGAAAAGCTCCCATAAAACACAATTTCCTTTTCCTTCAGAAGGAAGAATCACTTGAAGAGACAGCTTTACTAGCACACTGAAAAGATACTAAGACGTGATTTAGAATAAAATGGAAAACATTTGTTTTGCTCACTGCTGTGATATAAAGATGTGAAAAGATGTATTTTCATCCGAGTCTCACATTAGCACCACCAAGAAATCCTATTCTGTCCTTCTGGTAACTGTGGCTTAGTGCTCCTAATGCCTCTGCATATCACTGGCTTAGGTAAGACTGTTTAAAATTTAACAATGTCATCCTCCAGGCCAATATTTTCCAAGTAGTTTTCAGGATGAATGCCCCAAGAAAAGACAAGAGATTCTCCAAATGAATTACCCTGCAGCATTTAACTTGCAGGTATACTGAGTAAGTAGGCTTGGATTAAAGCACCTCCAAAAGCTACAGGCAAAGAGATTTTAAGCCTTGAGGGTCTGCCTCAAGACTTAATAGGCAGCACACTTAGGGGCTTGTATTGAGATGGTTCTCCTTTCCCATTGCCCTGCAGACTCATCCAGCACAACACCTCTGCTCGTGGGACTCCCACAAGCCATAGATCCCAACAGCATCACCCACAGCCAGGGTATAGCACAGCATCCTTCCCTTGGCCAGGACAGGACATAACCATAAAGCAGCAGGTGATGGCACCAGCAAAGAGTACCTCTCCCAGCACATCATCACAAGAGCACTTCTGAGATGCAAAGGTTCATTTAAACCAGTACCTGAAGAAGCCTAAATGTTTCAGTGCAACTCTGCCAGTTGCAAGTAAACCATCAAGTTTGTGATATGAATAATTATGTAGCAAAAGATCTTCAGTACAGACTCAGCAAGTTAAGCAAACAAAAATACTTGCTTTTAGGAGGACTGATGAAAAAGCATCTTAAAATAGTGACTACAAGTAACAAATATGTACACAGTAGGTGAACTATTCAATCACTTACTATCAAAGTAAACACAAGGAAAAACAAAGTGCATGATAAAAATGTTGCTGGGATCAGAGAAAATAATAAACAAATAGGACCTACACTAGGACTCTTATTACAGACAAAAAATACTGCTTCAGGGCACTTGGATAAGTGACAAATCCAATCTGAAAGGGTGATGGACTGTGAGGGTGACAAATAATCCCAAGATGCTGACTTTTTTTTACCACCCCTCAAAGAATCATTGCTTGGGTAAGGGTCAAGTTGATGAACATCCGAATGTGTGCCAAATTTGCAACAGACTCTGTATCAAGCACAGATCCTAATGCTAGGGAAAAACTGCTACTGTAGGGCCAGAGAAATTGATTCTATATCTGAACTTGTAAAGCCTTCAAAATCCATATACAGGTATCCAGAAGAATGGCTGATTTGTGCTTTAAAACATGAGGAACAAAAGAAATGCTTTGAGATAAAACTAGAATGAGGCGGAAATGAGAAAAAACCTCAGGTAAGTATTTGAAACATCCTTATAAATATCGGCTTAGGCATAGAAGAGTCTGACAGGATCTGTAGAAGAGTGTGGCCGAGCTCCAGGAGACACTGTTGGAGGCTATTAGGGTTTAGACTTCAGGTAAATTTCCACATGACAGGGTGACTACATGGTCATGGGCATGGGTTGCAGGAAGCTTAACTGAACTGGTGTAATTGTGGATGGAAAAGCATCCATCTCATCTCCTATTCCAGGAGAGATGATGGAGCCAGATTTGGGGTCAATTCCCTCAATATTGGGGGGAATTTTCTGTGGTTACTGCATCCCAGTAGCAGGAGCTCTAGCACAGGGCATCCCTCATATGGAAATGCTCAGCCTCGCCTCTCTCCTGACACAACAACCCTGCACAGGCACCACCACATTGGCTTTTCACCAAAGGGATCCTGTCTCCCAGCTGTGCAAAAGCACCACTGCACCAGATTACTCTGGTGGTCTCTAGCGATAAGTGGGCTTTTGTGCTTTTCCTCACTTCCCCTTTTTCAAAGGGCAAATTAATCCAGGTCCAGAATTAAACTAAGAAAGTGATTCCAGCAGAAATGAGAAGCAGCCACCTTGTGAAAAAGGTTTCTTTGGGTTTTCCTTTTGGTGCTCCACAATTTCCTGCTGCCAGTTACAACAGCAGTAAGACAACACAGGAGCCAAGCACAACTTCCATATAGCTATAACCTTAAAAAAAACAAAAAACCAAGGAAAAATTAATATTAGTTTAAAGGCACATTTCGAAACTCCCTGTCTAATGGTACTAATCATTTCTCTTTGACTCTATTTGACTCTTTGACTCTTTTGCTGGAGACTTTTGCAATTTGTAGGCTGGGGCTGAGAAAAATCTCAATAAGCAGGTGTGAAGATGCTCCTTTTTAGGAGAACCTGGAACAACCTGCTGTGGAGTGTAGTGCTGCTTCAGTGCATTCAAGACTGGCCTGGGGCTACATGGATCACTGGTTTGAAGTCGCAATGGCATCCAGTATGTTTCAGTCACATATCCCCACATCCCACCAGCTCTGGTTTTGCACTCCTGCATTCTCCTTTTCTTTAGCTCAGTTGATTGGCCCCAGAAGCATGTGGTCACAAGTGCAATACCTATAATTTCAGTCTGGAAAACTTCCTCCCCTTTATGATCTTGCTTTAATGTGAATATTTTTGGGCTCCTTCAATCTCATTTCCAAAACATCCAAGCCTTCTTGCATCTGTCCTGTTCAGCCTTACCATTTTGTTTACCAGCTTAAAGCTCTTGACACTTGTCATCTACTGGCCAAGGTCTAGCAGTTCAATTTTTGGGAGAAGAAAATAAAGCCTCAAATTCACAGCAACAGAAATGAAAGCAGCTCGTAGCACGACTTGCTTAATTCCAAGTTGTGCTGGAAGGTGCAGCTCCTAAAAAGCAGCACTCTGGTATTTTGACTGCCTCAGTGTCACTGCTGACAGCCCCAACAGCAGTGGGGTGTGTCAGATGCTCAGCAGCTTCTCTCCTTCCACCTACACCTTCCCCAGCTGACAGCCAATAAACAGGATTGTGAAGGCATTTGAAAGGAAAATGCCATGTGAAGATGGACCTGAATGCAGGACAGCTGGTGGGAAATTCATCCTACCTACACAGTGCCAATAAGCCCATGCAGGGAGATTAACCTCAGCCTCAGGAGCATAGTCTTGATTAGAGAGCCTGAACTTTTCTGAAGTATTTTTTCCAAGTGTATTCACTGCTCTGAGATGTTACCTTTCCCAACTAATCTCACTTCTGTTTTTAGAGCATCCCATTTTAGAGCATCTCCATTCTGTGGAAGGAGCACTGGAGAAAAGCAAAAAGAGCAAATACATGAGAAAGTGACACCAAGTCCCACAGGTAGCACTGGGCCAGATTTTCCAGGCACACATCTGCTGCCTCACGTAATCTGCACATCTCTGGACACTTTTCGCATGTGCCTCAGGTTTGCAAACAAAATCCCAAATTGCACAAAATCTGAGTATATTCATGTTTCTCCTAGAACAGCAGCTGGCTGTCATCTACCCTCTCACCTGCACATTTCAGGTATATTTATACCATGTAGCCAACCACCCCATTGTACATGCCATACATCCCACCTGTGCACGCTGAGTTCTAGGGCCAGCTACAGCCTCAGCTGGATCCCTCCTGCAAATAAACCCTATTTTGCATCATCTTTGCAACGTGCTGGGATGTTACAATTACCCATCAAATATTTCCAGTTTTATAATAAGAAAAACTGCGGGACATTGCAGATCCAGCCACTTCCTTCTAGAAACAATGGTTGATGTGCCTGGTAAAACACCAGGAGACACTTGATGGCTACTTCTCTCTGTTTTATTAACTTTTAAAATAAAATACTCTTTTATAATCATGCAAACTAAAAGCACTTCACTTCAGGGTGTATTTGTCATGAATGTTGGAGAAATTACCTATTTGAAGTTAATCAAATTACAAACTCACATAACTCAATTTTCAGGATCTCTCCTGTGCATACTAAGAAGAAATGAAAGAAAATGTAGACATGTTCAAGACCAAAAATAAACCCTTTAATACCAAGAAACTTGATTTTTTTGAGTAATAAATGTATGTCAAGAACAACATTTCAGGGATTCAAATTCAGTTCCCACTGTTTGCAACTTCCTCTATCTTCCATTGTAACATGTTAGAGAAATAGATGCTTTCAAGTCTGGTCTGTGCATTGCAATCATAAGCAAAGCAACATGTGATTTCCCAAGGAAGAAAAAAAATTTTAGAGCCATAGTGTACTAGACTTGAGATTGAATAATGCATTTTTTTCTTAATCATCTCAATACCTTGAAGAAATCACTTATACAAAAGCGAATGGTTTCTGCACTGTAGTGGACTTGACATATCCAGAAAAAGAAGACTGTAGATGCTCTTTTGAAGCAGGATCTTAAATGACATGAACATTTTATAGAGATACATATATATATATATATATAAACAGACGTATATACATATACATCTGCACTACAGTTTTCAGATGTACTTAAAAAAAATTTTAAAAGCTGTAAGAACTGTTTTCCTAAATCACCAGGTTTAAAGCACTCAGACACTAAGAGATGCAAACAGGCAATTAGTAAAATTTTCAAAAAGCATTTCAAAATTACGGTTCAAACTAATTTTGTTTTTTTGCTTCCCCCTCCCTTGGAGTACCTATTGCTACTGCAGTGGTTGGGAAACCTCTCTCATTTCCATCTTAGTTAATGGCTACACTTTTGTTTTTTATCTTGGGATGATGTGTTGTTCAAGTTTTTCCTTGCCTGCCATTTTCCACTTCCTGAGCTTTCCTGGCCTCCACGGGCCTCTGGAATCTCTCTTCTCCACTGAGCTCCCATTCCCAGCAGTTGCCATGGCCCCATCCACACCAGGTCTGGCCAAATTCATTCCTCCTGCACACCAGAGGGAAACTCTGGAACCCCAGACCGATGCTTAACTGAAATGTGCTGTAAATTAAGGGAATCCCCGTGAAGCTGGGCCAGCCCCAGCCCCCGAGTGCCGAACCGCCGCGAGCCAGCCGGGGTTACCTGAAGGGGTAGGCAAAGGCTATGTCAATGCTGAGGTCACTCTCTGACTTGTTTGCACAGTCCACACTGAGGCGCAGCTCTCCAGAGTACCCACCGCATGTTGCAAATGCAAAGATTGCAAAAAGCTGTCAAAAACAAACAACATTTTTATTTTATTTTGTTTCAGCAACCACCACAAGCAGATCCATGCAGTAGCTCTTGCTGCACCATCAGTCCCCTCGGGTGGGTTATCCATCACTCCCTGCATTTAAAGCATTGCTGTATATTATTCCTGCACCCTTCCCAAAAGCACATGCAAAGAACCATGAAACATGAAGCTCTGTTGCCACACAGACAGACACATCACCATTCATCCATGCCAGGCATCTCAGCTCTTCCCTCCTGTCTTGAACCCCATTTGGGATTCACAACCCAGGCAGTCATTTAAATTGCCCCACTGACAGGTGAGATTGGACAAGAGAAGGATGAATATTGACTGAGCATAATGAGTCAGTCTTAACCCAAACAAAACACTGGCAGAAGTATTTAAAAGGTGCAACCAGAAGTAGTAGTAGCAGACCAAGACAGTTCACACGGCTGTCATCCCATTATGTGGCAAAACACAGAATTGAGCTGCCCCTCTCCAAGGTCATGCATGACTTAGAAAAAACCCACAGTATTTTTTAAATTACTTTTCTTAAATTACTACCATAATCCAAAGTGGACATAGAGGTGAAGTAAACTGATTGCAAAGCAGAAAGGAATTCCAGACTTAGGCTAAATTCAGGCAAACTGGAAAGGAACAAAGAGCTTGGGTGGTCCTGATGCAAACCCATATCACATCCTAGCCTTCCAGGAGAAAAATAATGAAGCACAGAGTATGCAAGGCAGAGACACATCAGCTTTTACATCAAGGGTTCAAAGAAAGCAATTGGAAGCAGGCATAGGTGTCTTAAAACATCTTTGACTTAGGCTTCCTTGGAAGACCCTAAGCAGAAGTGGGGAGAGTTTATTTGTGCAGCTGTAATTTAAAGGACAGGTTAGATTTTGTTGGTTGCAGCATTATAGCTCTGAAGTAATTCCATCAGCTTTAACAGAGTTACTGTGACATCTACAGAGGGGCAGATATGGGAAATGGCAAGCAAATGCCCAACCCCAGCCACAATTAAATATGCTAAAATCTGCAACTAAGAGTAAACAAAGAGTGCACATATATGGGAAAGGAACCATGTTTTTGGACACTGAAAAATTACGCAGCAAGCAGATATAATGGCAAAATAATGGACTGAAAATATAATAAATAGAAAAACCAGATCTTCTCTTGCTGCACAAGGCTTTGCAAAACATGCCATTAATCTTAGTTCTCCCAATTTGCAGCATAAGCAAAGCCCTGAGTTTCACTCAGCCTCCTTGGAGCTTTGCATGAGCACCTTTTCCCCAGAGAGTGACAGATTATAAGGGTGACACCTGAGCAGGGAGATCCTCCCTGGCTGCAGAGTGATGTGCTGAGCATGATGGAGCACAAGGAATAACAGGAGAATGATGCAAGTTTCCACACCGCTACTCACTTCCAGTGTGATCAGGGAATATCATATATGGAGGACAGATTTGCAAAGGTATTTAGGTACCTAATGACAAGAAAAGTTAATAAAAACTTTGACTAAATCAATTCTTCTTGCTGAGCTCACTGCAACAGAGGAAAGCTGAACTTCACTATGAATTGACTTGTTAAACATGTGCCACAAAACAAATGTTTTCACTACAACTTAAATAGTGTTCTTTCATCCTAAATGAGACATTTCCTCTGTACACATAAGAAGTTTATGCTCTTACATGTAGCACAGCACTGAAAATCAGCATCAATCACCTCAGGTTAATTTGTGAGGTGATGTCAGAAAACAATACATTAAGGAGAACAGGAGAGAAAGCTGACCTGCTTTCTGGCCTAATTAACAGAGTTGCAAATGCAAATGTTTTGCAGGTACATAAAAAGGCACAAAGATTAACAGGGATATAAAAAGAGGGAACTTGAAAGCCTGTGGTGTGAGACAGATCTGCCATAAAGGAAGAGCCACCACCTCTCAGCTACCACTCTCAGCAAGGGGACAGGCAGAGGAAAGAGGTGCAATTGAAATCCATCTCCTTTAATCATGCATTGGAAATCAGCATAATGGGTGTCATCATGTTTTTTTCAGCAAGGGCACAAAGCCATGCCCAAAAACACAGCTCAGGCTATTCCTTCCCAGGAGGTATCTCCTCCAGAATTCCCAGTTTTTCCTCTCCCCTGTTGAGAGCATCTCAAACAGCAGATTCAGCCATCTGGAGCCTTGGTCCTTCACATAGTTCAGACCCAGCCTTTACTCACCCATTAGCCCCACAACCAGCTCTTAATCAGAAACTTTTCAGCAAATCCCTCCAGGCACAACCACCAGCTCCCACCCTTACCCAGCACAGGCTCTGCTCCAAGCACCAGGCAGCACCCACAAGGCAGGTGGGAAAAGGAAAAGGACCATGCTGGAGATTTTGCTACCAAACCTCAGCAATGCTTCAGCCAACCCAAGCCTGGCTCCCTGCTGTGGCTAGATCAGATTGCTGCTGATGGCTGGGATCACCCAGCTGCCAGTAATGCCCAGCCAGTCCTCACAGCTGCACGAATAGGACATGAAGCACCTTCTGGAAGCATATTTACAGTTTCCATCAAGGGAGTGCAGTGTGAGGGCTGTAAATCAATGGAATTTCCTTGGGGTACCTTGGCCAAGCAGCAGCATAATTCTCCTTCTCCTCCAACCTCTGCATTTCCCCTTCCCTCCCCCACCACGAGTTGTGCTGCTTTATGTTGTCAGAGGAGCACCCAGTGTAATAAGCCAAGAATTACTCACTGTTTTTTTAGTGCACACAGTAATTCTGTGGCTGTTTCAGGAATGCTGTAAATACCACTGTATTTTATTATAGCAAGATTTGTGTAAATGGCAGTTGTAAACCCCATAATGCAAGCTATATGAGCCAGATTCAATAAAACCTCCATCTGTGAGATAATTTTATTGAACCTAGCTGCTCTGAAATTGAAAAGTTTATGGAGAAAGGGAAAGTGTTTCCCTATGTTCCTATTTACCCTTTGCCTATAAATCCACACTCAGCACTAGTCCTACCTGCAGTGCGCACGCATCCTGCTTCTCCCCTTCACATGAGATAAATCTCCCCATGCGCAGTTACCTCTGGTTATCACATGGCTGCTGCCTCCCAATGCTCAGGCCTGACAGCTAGTCCTGTGCCTGGCTTCCTTGGAGCAGGACTGGGAGAAACACAGTGCCCTTGAGGCAACAAATCCTTGCTGTGCTAGGCTACTCCTGCCCACAGGTGTGGGAGCAGCGCAAACCCTTTCTCCTGTGCTCCCATCCCTCCTGCAGCTGCACTTATTGCCTTGCCATTGTGATACAGTGGAGAGGCTGGTGCCTTCACAGGTGCCTGGACCCTTGCAGGGAAATGAAAAATGCCTGTCCCCAGCCTAGATCAGTGGTCCACACTCCATGTGGCATAACACACCCTGCATCCCCCTAGTTCAGTGTGTGCCATGGAAGCAGTTGCCAATCCACCTGATGAGGCCACAGACTGAAGGGAGGTAGAGAAAGGAACATTATTTGTGCTACTCAGCACAGACTGGAGCAACGCACATCTCACACCTCCAGTCTAGCCTGGTTGGAAGATCATCCTTCCTCCTCATAGTCTCAGACACAACGCTGTGCGTTTCTGCAGAGTGATTAACACCATTCCCAGATCCTGCTAGGGTGATATTCACTTTCTGACCTCCAGCCTTGGCCCAGATTATTGGTAGATTTTTTGTAAGGAAGTATAATCCCACAGTATAACTTAACCAACAGAAATTATATTT
>VZRF01002878.1:580974-616361 GCA_013396875.1 Vireo altiloquus | reverse complement strand
AGAGGAGAGGTTCGGAGAGGAGAGGTTCGGAGAGGAGAGGTTCGGAGAGGTTCGGAGAGGTTCGGAGAGGTTAGGAGAGGAGAGGAGAGGAGAGGAGAGGAGAGGAGAGGAGAGGAGAGGAATTTCTAGCATCTTTGGAGGATCTAATTAACCATTCAGTGCCACTCAGATCCAGACTGGGCTGGGTCCAAAGTCCATGCAGAGGCTCCCACTTGTCCTCAAGTATTTTAGCTCTGTCCTGCCAATACCATGCCCTCTGGGAGCTGAGACCCACTTGCATCCATGGCTCTACCCAGCCTGACCCAGCTGCATGCAGAGTGCTGTGTCCATGCTAAGGCTTTTTGAGGCATTTGCTGGCTGCTTTTTGATTCCATGCATGGCAGAAGGGAGTATAACCGAGCATCAGCTCCTCTGGGTCTTTCCCTCTGTCCTCTTTTCTCTCTACCTCTGGATTCATTTTGTCTCTCTGGGATACATTTTCAAGTCATTACAGAGATACAAGCAATGTTTCCATCCGAACAGTCTATTCAGCAAGAGCACAAACCCCCTGTTTGTGCTGGTGCCCAGAAGCACTGTGTGCCTGCCTCGCATGGCCTGAAGCATTTTGCAGCCAACTGCACCACATGGCAGCTTTCCCACTGTCCTAGAAGCAAATCTCAAGCTGGCTGGCAGGTCCCTGAAAGCCAAATTTGCCTCTGGATCTCTTAGAGAGCTGGAACATGTGAGAGGGGCATCTAGAGAGTGTTCTGCTGAGCAGATCTCCAAAGGAGCTCTCATGCCCAGTGCATTACCAGGCTACAGAAACCAGCTAATGCTCATCAGCTGTGCAGGAGTGTAAGCACAAGGAGAGTTGTAAAAATAACTAGTTGTAGGGCAAAGACCTTGCATTTTTAATGAGACCCTGTCCCTGTGGGAGATCTTCAAAGGAGATCTCATCTATTAGATGGACGATTCTGACCAGACATGCCCTTTGAAGAGGGATAGTAGTGTGGTTGAATTAGATTTATGCAAGTCCTCTCTCCCCTAAAGCAAGTCCCTTTTTATTGTCCTTTTTATCAATATGGTGATTGAAATGAAAGATTAAAACTGAGCTCTTGTCAGTGCAGGTTTTCCAACTAAGCAAAAGCAGATAGTCAGGGAATGTGGGGTGTTGGGGCCTGGGCTGGGTGCTGTGTTGCTCAAATCCCTTTTGGAAGATGCCTGACCTGTACCTGCAAACTCGGGGGTCAGCAAGAAGTACAGATGTGTGTGTGAATCTGTCTCATCCCACGGGCTGATGGTCAGGAGTAATGGAGAGGAGACAGAGGCAATTCAGTGGGCACCAGTGAGCCTTGGCAGAAGGGATAAAAAAATGCCAAGAAAATACACTGGAGAGTGACAGGGGAAGTGGCAAACCTGTCCTCTTGGTTGCTCAAGCCCATGATTTTCCAAAGACAGAGATGCAAACTGTCACTTTCAAATGTCTATGGTTTTGGGGGTCAACTTTGAGCTCAATTTCCCTTTGGGAAGCCACACCTGGGAATCTGATACAAAACACCACTTCCATGTGTTCATTTAGATCTTGGATTCCATGAAGCACAGGATGTGCTGGGCACTTTTGCTGTGTGAGCTGGAACACAGTGAGCAGCTCGGCCCTCCTGCAGAGGGGCTGCAGTCCTCTCCCAGTGCCTAACCAGCACCACTAAAAATGCAGGGAAGATACTGCCAGAGTTAATCCGGGAGGGGGAGATGCTTGCTGCCCTGCAGGGAGTCAGGTCCATTTGATGCTTTTATTAATTCTGGAGGCTGTTATTAATCTTATTGTATCACTTTACATAATTCCCTTGTTCTTTTAAAACACTGGAACAGGCTAATGCTGTACAGAGGTCTCAGGCAGTAGCGGTTTGGGGTTCTTTTTTACCCTTAACACTCTCTAGAGACCCTTGAAGAATGCACTTGGCAGCATAAAATCCTTCATCCTACCGTCTAATTGGGACAGGGAATATTTCATCTACCCGCAGTCAGGCAGATGCGAGCTGGGACTGAAGTCACCAGAAGCAGCCAGGTTCCTTTCATGTCCAAAGCGTTGTCCTCCTGGGCCCCTGACTCCCACGAGGCCCCTTTGAGTGCTCCCTGCCCCTGCTTCTACTGAAGAGCATATTGCCCACTTGTAGACAAGGACTTTTCTGGGTTAATCCCAAAAGCCGCATTGCAGCCTCCCCAAGCCAGTCACCAAGCAAGTACATGGTATGAGAAGGACAACCACAGCCTGGCCACCTCAGGACTTCATCGGAAGGCAAAGTGCTTCCCTCATCAAGCCAAGAGACACCCCACCAACGGATACAGGCTTGTCTATCCCCAGGGAGCTGGTCCCTACACGTGGCTCACATCTAGGTTATCTCTGTGGCTCCTGAGGCAAGCTGCTGGGTCCCTGGTATCCAGGGGAAAGGGTAAATTAACCAGAGAAAGCACTATAACAGCCACGAGGTGGTTATGCCATCATGCCACATCCAGCCCCATCTCCCCAGCAGCTTGTGCTTGCCCACACCATGGTGCAAATTCCCCCCAGCCTGAGCTAGAGCATGGAGCAAGGAGCTATGTGACATCTCCACCTCCTTCTGGCTATGACCCCAAAGAGCTTCTGAGTCCAGGAGAGGAGGGAAGGGGACACTGAGCCCCCAGAATCCAGGTGAAGTGAATGAAATGAGCTCTCTGTGTCAAAGGAGCTCTCTGCTCCAGAACTCGGAAAGCCAGAAGGACAGAAGGACAAATGTATTTCCTGGAGCTGGGAGTACTGCTCCAGGAGCTGTGCAGCAATCCCTGGTGTTGTGTGCAACTCAGGGACAGCCAGGAGGCAGGGTGAGCTATTAAAATACAATTTATTGGTACAAATCAAACATAGTGAAACAAACTCAGTTTAGAAAGAGCTGTCATATTCTGCACAGATGGATTCAAAATGAACTGTCCCGTGACTGGAGCAATTGGCAATGGTGACAGACAGACTGGTGGACAGGTGCAGGGTGCACAAGGTAGGGGAGAGACTGTTCTGGGGCTGGAGTTCTGCCCTTGAGAGCTCCTGACTGCCAGCTAAAAGCTCTCTAAGAGAAACAGGGTGCACTTGGAGATGTTTGTCCTGTGCAGGTGGGGCCCCCAACACAGAGGTTCCTCCAGGCATTCAGGACTTGGGGAAAACAGAGATCCGAGTGAGGGCAGGGGCAGGAGGGAAGAGACTGTCACCTGTGCTGGGGTCACTCCAAAGGCTGGAAACTGCTTTTCACTCAGATGATGTTGCCTTGGGCTAGAGAGCTACCCAGCAGGGCCCCACCTTGTGCATCTCTCAGGTGTTTAAGCTAGCAGCTCTTCAGGCCATCCAATCCGTGTGTGCACATGCTGTTCCTGGAACAAAGTCTGTCTCTGTCCTGGGCCCTGGCTATGTCCAACCCTGCAAGTTGGGTCAGGGTTTGAAGAGAAGCACTCATAAAGGCTGGGTTTTGCACTCACTTCCCACAGAAAACAGACACCAATTGCTGCTCTGGACATGCAACACATCCCACTGGATCTCAGGGACAGAGCAATGGTCACTGTCCCAGTGTGTAAGGTCAGCCTTGGCTGAACCAGGCGTGGTCTGCACACTTTCCATGCCTACTGGGACAGAGATACAGGCATGCAGCTCAGTACATTCACACAGCCAGACAAGACAAAGAAGTGACAATGTTTACAGAGATGAATGGTCCCTAAGGGGGACCAAGGCAGATTTGCTTAAATCTGGTCATATGGACCTCAAACAGCACCTGCTGCCAACACAGCTCTGCAAGATGAGATGGGAGAAATTCCCCTGGCCATCACCCCCCTATCCCTGTAATTTTCAGTCTCTTGCTCCTTAAATCTTTCCCACATGCTCTGTTGAGCCACTCTCCCAGCACCCCATAAAGTCTTGAGTGGTCCATACACAGAGGTGTGTGCTGTGGGTGGACCTGGCAGCTGAAATAATGCAGGAGATTCCAAGGATAGAGCCATCCAGGCTATTTCAGGTCGTTGTTGATAACCACACTGTCATGCATGTCACAGTAAGTTGTCATCTTCTTCCTCTTGCCAAAGGTGGAGAAGCTGTTTTTGTTCTCTCGGCCTGGGAAGAGGGGCCCATCCTTGCTGGAAAGCAGAGTGGGGGTGCCAGGGATGTAAACATTGTGCTGATAATCCAGGGCTGGGTACAAGGGGCTGTACTGGGGTGTCCAGATGCTGTTGGGGCCTGCTGAAGCCTTCTGAAACTCTGGAGGGAAGATGAGCATAAGATTGGCTCAGGTCACATCCACGTCCCAGGATGCAACTCCTGTGTCACCAACCTCCATTCTGGTGCCTGGACATCCCTTCCACCCACAGAATTTCACCACTGCTAGGAACAAACATGTGACGCCCCCACTGCACCTTCAACAAGAGACCAGAGGGTCTGGCCTTTCCAGCCCCCCTGTCCCAATACTAACCAGAGACAGGGGTCACCAGTGTGCACAGCCTCTCGTGCTCCTTCTGGAGGGCTCTACGGATTTCCCCCACGTCTTCCAGGCTCTGGGAGCTAAAGAGAAGAGACTGGCTCAAAGCTGTGTCAGAGATAACATCCCCATTCCCATATGCCCCTTCCACATGCTTCCTCTTTTCCACCAGTGCTGGATTTGGTACCTTTTCAGTGTAGGTCGCTGTGTGCTTGGAGGCATCCAGTCTGTGTTGGGCTGCTTGGCCTGGAAAACACAAGAGCAAGGCTGGTTATTGGGACCCTCTGTCATTCAGCCCTGGGACCCTTTGCCATAGAACCCAGCCCTGCCAGTTCAAGGCTTCAGCAGGCAGAGGTGCAGGACCACATCTTCACTTTTCCTGTGCCCTTTGTGGAGAAGCAAGAAGCACATTCCCCTTTTGGGGAACCTGAGACAGCACTGACTCAGCCTGTTCCCTTCTGGACCTTCCTCACCCTCCTGAAATACTGGGGTGGTTTGGGGCTTGTCCTCTGCCTCTAGGAGTTTTAATTCTGGCATTCTGGGGAGAGACAGGTGGTTTTCTTATACCTGTTAATTTTCAAAAGCCTTTTTTGCATGTGCAATGTTTATTTAGCCCAAGTCTGAGGTACCAAATGGTGAGAGATGCAGAAACCGGCTGCATGCTCAATGTCCCAGGAGGGTTGCAAAAACTACAGGAAAATCTAATTAAGTATTAGGGAAGAGAGTCCAGAGGTGCAAGGAGACATGTGGAGAGACTCTCTTGGCAGAGAGTCTTGGGCTCTCCTCAGAAGGGCTGGTTTATTAAAAGTCAAACGTAAGTGGATTAGACGTCTCATCACTCTCCATCCTTGTAATCGTGTTTTGGAGAGTCTTTCAGCGGGAAAATTAGACATTCCTCATTTCAATACCTAACAAATGTTGACATCAAAATCCTGCCCCGCAGACCTCACTCCCTGCCTGCTGGCACAGCCTTGTGCAGAACAGCAGCCAGGCCCAGGACACTGTGCACCCCCGCCAGCACAGGGGAAGCAGAGCAGCAGTGATGCTCAGACTGTCCCAGTGTGAATTGCTTACCCACGCGAAGGAGAAGCAACCCCCACTATCCCACCGCCCCCAGGGCACTGGAGCATCACTGTTGCCTCTAATGGGTACAAAAGACGGTGAGAAGGGATTTCCTCTTGCCTCAGCCGAGCCTGACACTCCCCCGGTAATTAGACCCGTCGGGAAGCTCGGTGGAGATCCCGCTGCCTGACGGCTCCTAATTCCCGCACTGATCAAAGGCTCCGGTTATTCTCTGGGAGAAGCCGTGCCTGCTTTCCCTCGTGACAGAGGCTGAGGGGGAGGGGGCTGGGGGGACCTGCGGAGCACTGGTAAGCACTGCTGGGCATTACGTTACCTCTTTGGAGACCTGGAGATGCTGGTCTGGCCGGGACCGCTTCCCGGGATCCTTCTCGTTGTTCCGGGGAGGGCTGCAGGGTTTGAGGAACATGAAATCACTCTGAGCAGACTCGGGACCAAGGCAGACCTTGTAGCAGTAGCCTGGGGGGCCGCCCGCAGGCACATCAAGGCAGGTGGCAGCCGTGGTCCCTGCAGGGGGCTGTGCCGTCAGGTTGGAAGTCTTCAGGCCATCAGAGGAGGGTCTGGACCCAGGACAGCAGTGGCAGCGAGGTGGTGAGCAGCTGTCCCCTTGGCGGGAACGCCGCTCTCCACGGCAGCGAATGGCTGTGAGAATGAGGATGGCGAGAAGGAAGGTGAAGGATATGGAGCCCAGGGAGACAAGGAGATAGAGGGTGAGTGGGGAAGATGATGAGACCTCTGGAGGGAGGCTGAACTCGCTGAAATCAGAGAGAGTCTGTGGCATGGTCTCCACCACTGAAAGCAGGAGGGACACGGTGGCAGAGAGGGCTGGCTGCCCACCGTCCCGCACCTGCACCACCAGCTGCTGCCGGCTGGCATCCTGCTCCAGAAAGGAGCGGAGGGTGCGCAGCTCACCCGTGTCGGGCGCCACGCTGAAGAGGGTGAAGTCAGTAGCCTGGAGGAGCTGGTAGGAGAGGCGAGAGTTCAGCCCTGCGTCCGCATCCACTGCTGACACCGTGCCCACGAGGTAGCCAGGCCTGGCTGATCGCGGCACCAGCTCAGTGGCAACTGAGCCGTTGCGCGGCATGGGGGAAACGATAACCGGAGCGTTGTCATTCTGGTCCAACACAAAGATGTGGACGGTGACGTTGGCACTGAGTGGGGGAAAGCCTGCGTCCTGCGCTTGCACCTGGATCTGGAAGCTGCGGATCTGCTCATAGTCAAGGGAACGCAGGGCGTACATGTGCCCGCTGTCTGAGTTGATAGACACGTAGGTGCCCACAGGCATGCCATGGATGTGCCCGTCGGCAATGGAGTAGGACAGGTAGGCATTTTGTTGGCAGTCAGGGTCCAATGCACTGACAGAGCAGATGGAGGCACCTGGTGCGTTGTTCTCCATCACATAGACACTGTAGGAGGGCTGGAGGAAGCGCGGAGCGTTGTCATTCACATCAGATACTGGGACGGTGAGGGTGCTGCGGGTCAGCAGGGCAGGCGAGCCCATGTCTCGCGCCGTGATGCTTACGTTGTACTCAGGCACAACCTCCCGGTCCAGCGCTTGCGTGGTGACCAGCGTGTAGTAGTTCCGGAAGGAGGAGCGGAGCTCAAATGGTACATTGGGGCCAACCTCACAGCTCACACGCCCATTGTCCCCAGAGTCCCGGTCCAGAACGCTGATGACAGCGATCACAGTGCCTGGGGGGGCATCCTCCAGCACAGGTGTGGACACAGAGGTGAGGGTCACCTCTGGCGCATTGTCATTGACATCGAGGAGGTGCACAAGCACCCTGCAGTGCACAGCCACAGCTGAGGGTCCGCGGTCCTTGGCTTGCACATAGAGCTCGTGGAGGCTGGCCCTCTCGTAGTCCAGGCGGCCCTTCAGCAGCACCTGCCCGCTCCGGGGCTCTATGTGGAAGAGCTCCCGGACACGTGGTGGTGCGTGCCCACTGAAGGAGTACTCAATCTCCCCATTGGGGCCCTCATCCAGGTCAGTGGCATTGAGCTGGATGACCAGAGTGCCAGCAGGAGCATCCTCAGGAAGGCTCACACCATAGGAGGGCTGGTCAAAGGCAGGCACGTTGTCGTTTGCGTCCAGCACAGTGACGAGGATGTGTGCTGTGCCTGAGCGTTCGGGGACACCACCATCGAGAGCGGTGAGCAGCACCCGGTGCACACGTTGCTGCTCACGGTCGAGGGCACGCTCCAGCACCAGCTCTGCAAACTTGCTGGCATCACTGCGTGTCTGCACCTCAAGTGAAAAGAAAGCATTGGGGCTGAGGCGGTAGGTGTGCACAGAGTTGGTACCCACATCAGGATCCTGGGCACTCTCCAGTGGGAAGCGGGCACCAAGCACGGCAGACTCGGCCACCTCCAGCACATATTCTTGCCAAGGGAAGGTGGGTGCGTGGTCGTTGATGTCCAGCACCTCCACCTCGACGCGGTAGAGCTCCAGTGGGCTCTCGACGAGGAGCTGCAGGTGGAGCAGGCAGGTCCCCCCAGCCTCGCACACCTCCTCCCGGTCAATCCGCTCGTTCACAAAGAGGATGCCGTTCTCCAGGTTCACCTCCAAGTGCTGCCTGGCCCCGGCCCGTGACACGATGCGGAACCTCCGTGCTGACAGGGTGGATACATCCAGTCCCAGGTCCTCACCCAGGTTGGCCACGAAGGCTCCGTGCTCCAGCTCCTCTGGCACGGCGTAGCGCAGCTGCCCCCGCGCCGGGTGGCGTGCTGGGGGTCCGGCCAAGAGGAGGCAGAGGAGGGAGCGGAGGAAGAGCTGGCCCCTCCTGGAGCCTGCCCCGGCCCCCATGGCCCCGCAGCAATCCCGGGGACGAGGAGTCGCACCCGCGCCGCCGCCTCCTCCCTCGCCTTCTCTCGCCTCCTGCACTTTCAAAGAGTTTCGGGCTCCCGGGGGCGGCGGAGGAGGGCCTTGCCCAGAGCTGGGGGGCCGAACCGCGGTCACCGGCAGTCGCTTAACCCCTTTTTTGCTGGCCCCCGCAAGGGGCTGCAATCCGGGTCCCGGGGCCGCAGCAGATTTTGTTTACCGGAGCCGGACGCACCTGGGGAGAGGACCACCTTCGGGCAGATCCCGTTAACGGCGGCGGGAGCTCCAGCGAGACCGATCGCTGCCCGGGGCACCGGTATTACCCCGCAGATGTTGCGTTCGTCCCCGCGATAGATTAAGAGGAGCCCAGATCGCGGCTGCTGCCAAATCCCCCGGCCGCGTCCCCCGCCGTGCCGGTCCTAACCTTTACCAGATGGTTAAGCCCCTCCAGACTTGATTACATTTCCCTGCACACCGTTTTCCTTGTAATGCGGAGTTTTTAATTACAGGAGCAGGGGGATTACAGCCCTGGATAAAGCTGAGCCCATCAGCGCGGAGGCACAGAGACCCCCCCCTTTCCCTGACTGCTTCCACCCCCGACACCCCGCTTGCCCACAGCCCCGCGTCCCAAATCCCGCTCCCCCGAAGGGCACCACAGTGTCAGCCCCCTCGGGCTCTCGGGGCACGATCCTGCACAGATACCCCGAGATCTGCCTCCCCACACCCCCAGCGGTGCCCCCACCGCGGGCACAAACTTTCCGCCCCCCGCGGAAGGCGAGGGGGAGGCGGGAGCAGAGCTAACCGCGGGTCCCCCGCCGGCCCCCAAAGCGCGACAGACGGTGCCCCCCGCGCTCCCCTTCCCTTCCCCGCCCCGGTACCGCTCACGGTCCCTCCGCTGGCCTATCCGTTCTCCCCGCAGACCCGTCTCCAGCCTCCGCCGCGCCCGGGAAGCTCCGTGCGTCGCCTCCCACCGTCGCCGTCCCCGGGGGCGCTCGGTAACGGGACGGGGCGGCCGCTGCCCCCGCCCCGCGGCTGCTCAGGGTGCGGATAATCCCCTAACGATCTAGTTAAAGGCTCGAAGGGGCTCGGAGCGGCTTTAGCCGGGCACTGATATTTCACCGCCTTTGTCTCTGCTTACCGGTCCCCTTTGGGAAGGGAACCGCCGGCCCCAACCGCTCCCCCCACCTTGTTACCTACGGGGACTCGAGTGGGAAGCAGGATCCAGGGGCGAGCAGTAGACCGGAGGAAGCAGGAGGCAGCGGAGCTGGAGGGGTTGGTCGGGCTCGAGAAGGATTTGGTCCCTGGGAGTGCAGCGAGAACCACGCGGGACGTGCCGCGCTCGTGGGGTCGCCGGTCGGGGAGGAGGGCTGGCAGGGGCGGGCAGGTGGAAGGAGCGGAGCGCCTGGGGCACGCGTGGGCTCGGGCCGCTCAAGGGTGGAATCGGGACAGCTCCCGGTAAGTGAAGCCCAGCCTGCATCGGCAGCGCCGGTCACTGCCAGCCTGTCCCCCGCGCCATCTCCCACGCCAAGACCACCCCCGGCGTCGTCGTTGTCACCCCCGCCCCGATCTGTTTCTTTCTAATCTCCCCCCCTCAATCCCCGATTTGCGTCCCCCCCGCCCACTCCCCCCTCCTTTCATCACCGCCCAGCCCTCCCGGGGCTGAGACCCCGGAGGTGGGATGGAGTGGGTAGTGCTCCTCCGGGAGCCCCCTCGAGTGCTGCTCAGGCCAGAGGGGGATTGAGGGTGGGGGTGAGACGGGACACAGAAATTTTCGGGGATCTTATTTCATTTTCCTCCAGTCCTTCCCCTGTCTCCGACCAAATGCATTCTGCAAAATCATCGGAGCGGCTCTGGTCCTATTGTTTGATTTAGAGTAAAATATTCACTACCACCTCCTGCTCCCCCAGGTGCACCGGCAGCATCCGAGCCCCCCCTACTCCCTGCCCGGTCCTTCCTGCCCTTCTTCAGCTCTGCTTGATAATGCACCCCCCATCCCCACTAATCTTCATCGCTGCTTCTTTGGGGGGGGAACTGTGTCATATCCCCCTTTGCTTCCCTCCCCCAAGGGAGGTCACAGGATACTTCCATTCTGTTCCTTTTCCTCATCTCCCCAGACCCTGTAGTCTCTTCCTGCTTTGCCCCCAGACCCCACGGTTCCAGGGGACCAAGGTCAAACAGGGGGCGGGGGCGGGGGGGGGTTGGCCTTGAGAGGGAGCACAGACTTGTTCCAAGGATCCTTTTCCTCAAGGAAATGGCACAGGCTGGGGATGCTGCAGAGGGATGAGAAATCCAAAGAAGAGCCTTTTCTGGGGGAACAGAGCAGAGGAGGGCGAGCAGCAGGATGCGGGGATGGAATGGGGACAGTGCACCACTAACACCCCACTTCATATCCTGTACATTTTAAGGCCCCTCTTGTGGTGCAGAGGAGTGTTCAGCTGCCAGCCCTGTTCTCTCGGGGTTGGGAATCAGGATGTGTCTAGGTGCTTGTTTTTGGAAAATGCTGGAAGATAGAAGGGGGTATGTCTCTCTGAGATGTCTTGGCACAGGCGGGAGGGTGGCCAGTTGCCGCAGGTCAGCACTGATGTGCCTTGGCAAGGCCAGACAGAGAGATCAGGGTGGGATGTAGCAGGAGATGCCGCAGGTTGAGCTGCCTTGGAAAAGTCATGCAGAGAAGCAAAGGACTGGGGGCAACCATCACTCAGCTGCCTGTGGGCACTAAACCTTGCCCAGCCACTACTGTCACTCCATTTTCCTGCCTGCTGCGTTCTGGGGCAGCAGAAGGGGCTGCGAGAAACGCTGTCCCTGCCAGACCACACAGCCCTTCCCCCAGCTCCCCAGGGCGCCCGTCTGCCCAGCCGTGCATGTGGCTTCGCTGCTCCCTTCTCGCTCCAAGCGGGAGCAGTTATAGTTTGTGGTGCCCAAGAGGGCAATCACAGTGGAAGGGGGGGATCTCCTGGTGGGAATGAGAGCAGCCCTGCCCCTGCAGCTGGGAAGTCACTCCAGGGTTGTTTCTGTAGGGTCAGGTGCTGGGGCTTTGGTCTGTGAAGCCGCAACGCTCTCTGCAGCAGGATGCCCTCACCAGTGCTCCTTCCGCTCCAAAGCTTTGGTTCCCTGCCTCCCCTCGGGAGGAAAACCCATCTCTTGAAGGGGATGGTGGCCGTCTTGGCATGTTTATCAGGGCTAGTGGGCACTCTGCCTGCCCTTGTGTGCTGGGATGCAAGATATGACACATGCCTATCTCCTGTCAGAAGTGCACAGCAACAGGATGAGAAAGCAGGGGCATGAGCTAGAGAAGGAAAATTCTTAAGGAAAAAATCTTCACCTTGAGGATGGTAAAACACTGTCACAGGGACCAGACTGGGGCAGGGATTGTCATCCTGGAGATCCTCCTGAGCTGCCCAATCTAGTTCTGAGTAGGGATGCCCCAGGGCCCTCCAGATGTCCCAACAGAACAAAACCCTTGTGAACTTGGAAAGTCCCAGTCACGGAGCAGAGGTGAGTAGGTCAGCAAGGCAAGGGAAAGAGCTGCCCAGAGAGCTCAAGCTTCCAGAGCACAGGTCTCAGCTTTGTTAGGAACTACTTCTCATCATAAGCACCATGCCCAGGTGTGGATGGAGCAATGAAGGATGCTGGGACTCTATTCCCACTGGAAGTCCTTGCCCAGGGGCTTTGCGCTGCAAGGTGCTGGAGGTGCTTAGCACCCTCCTCTTCCTCTGCAGTGGAGCAGGAAGAACTTTTGCACCAGGCATGATGTGTTCATGAAGTTCCAGCGGGGTTGTAGGCAAGAAGATGTAGCTGAGGTGACTGTAGCTGTCACCTCCTTTTGAGCATTTTCAGGACATGGGGCCCAGTCCTGCTCAGCCTCTGTGGGAAGCAGTTCTGATTCCCTGTGGGACACAGACTTCAACGGCACCTCAGGAAGCCAAGTCTCCCCTCCTGCTCTGGAAGGGGGGAATTTCTTGCAAACCCAAGCTGCCAAAGGAGCTGCTCCCATGGCTGGTGCCTTGTTCCACTTGCAGTAAGAGACTTGGGACCCAAAGCAAAGGAAGGGATGTGTCCCCATTATCCCGAGAGCTGGAACTACTCATTTTGCTGTGGGCATCCTCTTAGAGGGTCTCCCTAAAATGTCCTGAGGGACTGTCTCCTTTCTGCTGGGAAGGGCTAAGGAACAAGGATCAGTGAGCAAGAAAGAAAGGGGGGCAACAGTCTGATGATTGTATGGGGGAAGAGCAGAAGCTTTGAGAGAGAGGAGGTGACACCTCTCCTCTGTCAGGCACCAGTGTGACTGCTCTTGGAATACTATGCACAACACCTGAAGTTCTGAAAGGTTAAAAATTTAAGGCTTGGAACAATACCTTGTAGGGAGAAGTGTAAGTGAAACTGCCTGAACTCTGTGCAGAAAGAAACCAGAGGAGAAATGATGGTGAGGCCAGGGAGATATTACCAGGAGGAAATGCTTTGGACAGTTAGAAGGAATGCAGAGTCATGGCTTGAGCCTGACAGCTTCACGTATTGGGCAGTGAGAGGGGATCAAGCTGTCAAGACTTTTGATGGTACCTTTGTCTTTTGGTGTCTGCAGATCCATGTGGAACAAAAGAGCCCCAAGTTCCCCAATGTATCATGATAAAATGGGAAGACTGGGCCTGGGAAGAGAGTTTCTGATTCTTCTCAGCTCCTCCAGCAGAGAAACCACTGCAGGTCTTCCACTCCTGTTGAAGCTGGGACCCCAGTGAGGAGGCCAAGGAGCCGAATTTGGAGTGGATGTTTCCTCTCCCCAGAGATATCTCGCATCAACACCCAAACAAAAACTGTGTGCCTGCAGTTCACTTGAAGTCCCACATCCCTGGGATAGGTTGGTGGTTTCAGAAGGGAAAGGCAGGAAAAGGCATGTTCTTCTTTATCCCCATTTCTAAAATTCTAATTCTTCCAGTCTTGGACAGATTTGGGAATGTTTCCTGCTTCCCTGTCCCTTCTTTCACTTCATTTCTCTGTCTCCATTCCCAGGATAGGGACCACCTCCACCTTCCCACTCTCCCCCGGCCCATGCCAGGGATTTTGTCTCCCTGAGACATGCCCCACCATCCCCATCTTCTCCTGGGAGCTTTGCAGATCCTCCAGGTCTCCCTTTTCTCCCCCACCAGCCCTACTTCTTTCCTCTCTGTCTGAGAGATCAGTCATCGAGGGTGTCAACGCACACGCACCCGACTCCCCCGGGAGGATGGGGAGCTGGAAGCTGGGGGTGGTGTTCTGCTGCGAGAAGGCAAAGCTGCCATCAGCAGCCGCTTTGATCTGGAGACAATTACAGACGAGTGTAGGACCCTGCTCCACTCAGCCAATAAATAATGGAATTTGTGTGTTGACACAGACAGATTTCCCCCAAACTGTCAGAGAAGGGGAGACGGAGTGAGTGAACGGGAGCCCGAGAGGCTGGAGGGAAGGGGAGAGAAGCAGGAAGGGGAAGGAATGAAGCGGGCCTGTGGGAAAACAGGGAGAAGGGGAAAAAAAAAGAACTTTGGGAAGGCAACACTGATGGGGGGAGCTGGGCAGGGAGGAGAAGGAGCCTAAGGAACATATATTTGTAGAGGGGAAAGAAAATCAAGACAGGAACTGTGGGTGGAAAGGGGGGGGGAGTGCTGCATACGCAGCTGGAAGCAGAGGGAAAAAAATCTGAAGGTGGAAAAGAAAGAGAAGGAGGAACAAAGGCATGGCAGTGTCCCCGGGGCTCCCCGGCTGCCTGGCAGATCACACGCTCCCCGAGCAGGGACCATATTCCCTCAGCCCTCTGCAGAGCGGCCCTGACCCCCCTGAGGCGCTCAGCACTGCGGAGCTGGCGATGGGGAGGCACGCATGAGTTGGTGAAATGGTGCCACTGGTGCGCAGCCAACAGCAGAAATTTGCTCTGAGATCACAAGTCCCTGAAAAACCTCCTGCGGATGCCCTGTCCCCATGCTCCCTCTGCTCCTCCCCATCTCCCTCTCCCTGCTCCCTCTCCAGCCTGGAGCTGTTTGTTCTCTGGCTGGTGATGGTTTTGTACTTCACTTACGACAAAGCAAAACCTCCCTTGTGCTCAGGAGCCCCACACCGAGCCCAGCAGAAACCATCCATCCAGCAACCTTCCAACCTGGATGCAGCAACAGACCTGACAGAGATAGGGGAGGCATTGGGGTTGTCTCCCTCCTCCCAGTTTGGAACACTCAAGAGCCCTGTTTGTTCCCTCTTGGCCCCATCTGTGGCCTGAGCTGGCTCAGTCCCAGAAATTGAGTGTGTGGAGTATGGCCCAACTTGCTGAGGTCTCCAGGGCAAGCATCACTTCACTGTGGGTGTCCCTGGCTCCCAGCTCAATCATTTTTGCTAGAACAGGCATCGAAATTTCCCATCCAAGCTCCAGATGGGAAGCAAATACCTCCCAGCCCAGGGATTCTCCCCTCTAGAAATCTTCACCTCGCCCTTTATCTGCCTCCCACCCCTTCCTCAACCAATGCCCAGAGAAGCTGTGGCTGTTCCGTCCCTGGAAGTGTTCAAGACCAGGTTGGATGGGTCTTGGAGCAACCTGGTCTAGTGGAAGGTGTCCCTGCCCATGGCAGGAGATCGGAACCAGTTGATCTTCAAGGTCCTTTCCAACACAAATCATTCTAGGATCCCACAATTCCCATTCTCTTTTGCAGCAACCCCAGCTCTAATCAGGGTTGAACCTCTGCTGTTGCACAGATCAGATTCTCTCCTGGGAACACCTTGTTCTCCCCACACGAGGAAAGCAGGACAGGATACAGATTGGGCCAAGCATTGACTGATCCAGGTGGCTCTCAGTGCACAAGGTGTCCATAGAGCTGGGAGGGGGCAGGAATGCTGCCTCTGGAGCTGTGTGGGATGGTGCCACAGCAGGTTGACTGATGGGAGCGTGGGAGACCCAGGAGCCTCGACAGAGCAGGGGTTGGTGGCACAGACTCCCAGCACCACTGTACCAGGTCAAAGCCAGGCAGGAGGGAGAGTTTCCAGGGATATTGCCTATGGATGTTGTTTAGCTTTAGCACCAGGAAATGGCAGGAACGCCTGCCTAACTGGGGCAGCAGTAGCTTGTGGCCTGAGCAGTGGGAGGACTGGAGCCCCTGCCAAGAGCTTAAATCTTTCAGGATGTTAAACTGGTGTAAATCGCTGGAAAGCCAGGTCTTTCTGCTAATAAAGTCACAGGGAATGATTCAGCAAGGCCAGACGGGGTAACACACCGAGCCAGGCTGGGACTCCTTCTCCAGAATCACTTCAGGTCCCTGGTCCCAGTCATTTTACTAGGATGGTGGGAATGCTGCTGCTGCTCCTCTAGTCCCAAGAAGGATGTGTAGAGAGTGAGGGGAAGGTGGATCAACAGGAGAAGGCAAGGTTGAGGAAATGCCCAGAAGCCTCCCAGGGTGTCCAGGAAACAAAGAAAGAAGAGCAGCTGGGTATTCGTGCTCAGCCCCTCCACAAGGTCGCAGCCCTTCATCCCAGGATGAGGCCAGGGAAGAAGCCTGGGAAAGAGGAAGTGGAGGTGGCAAGACAGACTTGTGTTTTTTCTGGGGTCTGCTGTGATGCCCAAGTACTTCTCCAAACACTGCCATCAATATTCAGTGGGATGGAGATGAGGGAGGCCAGCTCAAGCTGAGCACAGTCCCCAGCCGTCCTCCAGGTCCTCCAAGCCACAGGTCACGAGGAACTTGCACCTCTGCCCAGGCACTGGGAACAAACACCAAGGTGGCTGCAGGCACCTCAAGGCACGTTCACATTGAGAGCAGGCAGGACAACCCACTCTGGATGAGCAAAACACGCAAAATGTCTCTCCTTCCTCCACCAGATCCCAGTTTTAACTCGTGGAGGAGCTAATGAGAACCAGTAGGGGCAGAGCACCCCAGTCCTGTTCACTGGTGAGGAGGAGAGCTGCAGAGCTGGGTGTTCTCCCTCTTGAAAGAAAACCCCAAGTCCTGACCCATATGGGCACATCCAGCACCTTAAATTCAACATGGAGATGGCGAGTGCTAACAAAGAGCCATGGAGAACCACTGCTCCAGCACTGGGGACTGAGAGCCAAGGGTGAACACCTTGCTAAGCAGTGGTGAGAGCAAAGGGTTAACATGGCTGGTACAGGGAACGTTATCTGTCTCTTCTCTAAATATTATTTCCTCCCATGAAACCAGCTTTTCATCCTTGGCCAGAGGCAGCTCCCGCTGCTGGGAATCCAGCAGGAGCTTGTATCTGCTGCCGCACACACCACTGCTCCCAGCAAGCTGCCGAGACAAAGAGCTGCGCTCCCCTGGTGTGAGCAGCCCCAGCACGGGGAGCTGGGGCTGGGGCTTTGGCCTCCAGGGTGCAGGTGGCCTCGAGATGGGCTTGGGGAAGACAGGCTTTACACCAAAGAGGAATCTCGTTAATGAAAGCACTGTGCTGTGGAGGGATTTCCTCCCTGTCTTGCAGGGACCAGGAGCAGGCAGGGAACGGTAGAGCCCAGTGTGCAAACCTCACCACCACCCCAGGAAGGTTTTTGTGGGGCTGCCCATTTCACACCTCGCCGTTTGGGTGTGCCAGGACGGACAAGAACATCAGGATACACTGTGGGAAAACCAAGACAGCAGTCAGTGGCTCCAAGGTCACAAGCTGGAAAAGATGGGGGGTGCCGGGCAGCCTCTGCCCCCTTCTCAGCAGCACCAACTGAATGGCTGCATTGAGGGGATGGCTGTCTGCAAAGCTGGTGGCTGGAATAAAATGGCTGCTGTTAAATCTTCTCTGAAACATCCTAAACTTTTAATGTGTATGAAACCACGGCAGCATCCCTTTCGCACCCCGGAGGGCACAAAGGCGCGAGCGTCTCCGTTCTCCCATTCAGCCAGAGCCACGTGCTGCAGCCTGAACAGCGCTAGGAACGTGGCTGGAATGAAAGTTGCCCTCCCAGCCCGTGTGCTCAGAGAGCCGAAGTCAAAGGATTGCCAAGTTAAAAGGGTCAAACCTCCAAGGACAGCTGTATCTGACTGGCTATATATCATTTCAATAGCATCTTCAACGGGGATTATAATCTGAATTGAAGCGGAAAGACCTGAGGCAATGAAGCTGTCAGCAGGCTAAGATTAAGGAATTAAAACAGCAGCACAACATTACAGGATTTGTTCTAGATGTATTAGAAAGAGCAGGCTAAACATTGCAGCCTTCCCCAGGCTGGAAATTTCATACGAGCACGGAGAAGGGCAAGCGCAAGGATTTCATCAATATACATAAAGAGAGGAGAGCGAGACAGAGCTACGAAAACCCAGCCATGCAAAATAGAAATCCTAACTGCAGATGGAAATGAGTCACACAAGGTTTGACTGAGGTAAATAAAAGCAGAAATGAAGTGGATTTAGGGGAAGGCAGAGGTGAAAAGACACTGACAGCCAGTACAGGAAAAAAATGGCCCTTAATATACTAAGGCTGGTAAAATCTGGAACGCAGCCCAGCCTGTCTTGGATTGCCTGATGGGAACGAAGGTCCCCAGCCCTGAACTCCCTTCCCATTCCATATTCTGACACCCATCTTCAGAATTACTTAAAAAAGCCAAGAATGATGACAATGGCCTGCCTAGGGCAGCTGGGAGCTGAGCCAGGAGAGGAGGTCACACACCTCACCTCTGCCACCATTGGGGTCCCCAGAAGGCCACCCCCAGGCACCCTCTGTGCTGCTGGGAGACACCAACAGCTCTTCTCAGTGGGAAACAGAAGCTCTCAAAATAAAGAAGGCATCAAACCCCCACCAAAGGGCCCATTAAAACGTTCCATTTATTTCTGGCAAATTGTACACGCCTTTCTTTCATTTGCTCTATCCTAGACCAGTCATGGGGAGGAAATTTCTCCCCTACCTTAAACATACTGAAATTATGGGATAAAACACAAAGAAAAGGAGGGAAGTCTCCCTTGAGAAAAAACACACCGGAAAGTTTCAGCAAACCAGACTCCATGCAGCCACCAGCTCTGCTCAGCACAAGCCATGAAGATGCACCTCTCACACTGCTTGCTGTGGCACATTTCCTTCCATTACGAGCCTAAAAGCAATTGAATCCTGCCCAGCATCTCACACACAGCCTGGGTGACAAGTAGGGCCTGGCTGACAACTAGATTAATCCTGAACCAGGCCACCTGTGCAGAATGGCTGCACTTTATTGACAAAAAAATATACCCAACAGAGCACTTCCCTGAACACACACGGCCACAGAACAGCTGAGCAGCCAGATCTAGGACACAGAGGAGAATGGAAGCTAATGAGAGGCAGAGCTTGATCTGCAGCACAGGCAGAGCATGGAATCACTTTTCAACTCTTCCAGCCAACTTCTACTGGGAGAGTTACATACAAGTCCTCAATCAAGTCTTTGAAGAGTTATCCAGAATTCCCTGGGTAAAAACAAGCTGTTTAGACAAAGAGGAGAGTCCGGAGCTGCTCAGTGGTTCTTTTTGGTTGAGCCGAAACCAGAGAAACCCATCACAGCTGCCATTTCATCATCCTCTTCAAAGGTCAAATCTTCCTCTGCCCGCCTCTTCTTCTCTCTCTGCTTCTCCTTCTTGTAGGCTTTGGCCTTCTCCTCCTGCAGCAAGGAACACAACAGCAAAACAATTTGCACCTCCTGAGCTGAAGGAGTTTTGAGACACCAGGTACTGCACAGTTAACACAAATCCTGCCCACAGCAGCCAAGTTGTGCCTGAGGAAATAAACAGCAGAAATCCTGGCCTGTAGCCTTCAAGAGAAAGTTTACCAGTGAATCCAGACCACCCCATGTCCCAGGCCAAGAGCAGAGCCACAAGCCACACACACAAATAGACAAAATGAAGCATTAGGAAACTCTCTCTTCCGAGCAAACATCACAAGTTGTGATGGAAATCAAGGCTGAGGCAAGAAGGAGCTGGTTTGAAAGCAGGAGGCCATTCCCTTGTCTGACGCTTCATTCCAGTGACCGTGATGCCTGCTGGCTCCCAGCCTGGCAGAGTGACAGCTGCTCACTGGAACAGAAGCCGAAGCTCTGAGCGGCTTTGAGGGGGGTTTGGCATCAAAGAGTTTCGCTGCTCTAATCAAAATGCTTTGCTCTGTGAGGATCACGAGCCCTGGAACAGAGCCAGGCTTGTACCGGATGACATGGAAGCATGGCTTCACCTCCCAACTTAGCAACTGCTCCCACCATTCTCCTCACTGTCTGCTGTGCCACAGCTTCTGAACACAGCTGTGCCCTGGAGAAAGCTACACCAGGAGTTGCTGCTGATTTCCTGCTTGCCATCCACTGACTGGCAGCAGCTTTTCAACCCACAGCACTCCCTTTGCTTTGAGGGCACCTCCCTCCTATCCTATCCCCCAAACAGATGGGGCTCAGCAGCACCACAGCCTGCCCGAGAGCAGAGCACAGGACTGCTCTGTGAGCACCCCAAAGAGATCCTCTGTGGTGAAGCAAAGCTCAGGGAAGGAGACTCAAACAGGGGCACCTCCCTCCTATTCTAGAGGAGAAACACCCATAGAAGCTCCTCAGCTGTCAGAACTTTGTTGAGTCTTCAAATAAACTTGATTTTCATGTTTACTAACACCTAAGCCCCAGTTTGAGAGAAATCTGCTGCTCTTTTATTACCTCGTCATGCATCTCGCACCACAGCACACCACCCAAAAAGCCCTCCTACACTTGGGGAGGCCACACAGAAGCAAGTGCCATGCAGAGGGGGATTCCAGCAATCCCAAAAACTGTGGAAAATAATGGATAAAGATGCAGACCTGCTACCAGACCACACAAGTCCCATCACGACTAGTGGGAGACAAAAAACGGGCTTGTGCTATACTCAGTGGAAATCTGAACCATCAAAAGTTATTCTCACACAGAAAGAGGGGAAAAGGGTTTCCAGGGACAGCAATACAAACTTTTCAAAAGCAAAGAAACAAACCCCACTCACAGGAGCAGATGAGAAGCCTGTGCTACCAAGAACAACGCTTCTGAGTAACGAGGCTAGGAACCAGGGCTGATTTCCTCCCAAAACATGCTTCTGGGGAGCTTTGCTTCCTCAGTTGTTGCCCAGACTCACCTCCTCACGGAGTTCCTTCATCCTCTCCTCAAAGTCATAGTCATTCTGCTTCTCTTCCATCTTTTTCTTGTTCACCTCAAAGCGTTTCTTCACCTGGTCCAGTGTGGAACGCTCCACCCGCATGGACATGCCCAGATTCCTCTGGTCTGGAGAACAGGAGTGGAATCAGCAGTGCTCAGCAACACTTAAGTGTTCTGCACAAAGTCTCCATCCCTGATCCCAATTTAAACAGCACAGCACCATCTCCCTGCCTGTCATCCATCCCCTCAAAGCAGCTTCCAGGGCCAGACTAAGGATTTCTCAGGTTGGGGAGGTGGGTTTTAGGGTTACCATAACCCATACATGCAGTGGCCACAACAATCCAAACATTACTTGTAACAAAAACACAGATTATTCTTTAAAGGTTCCTCATTTGGATGCTCCCTGTCATGTTGGTGCTTTGATGCTTCAGGAAATTTAATCTTGGACCAGTGGAATAAAAAAGGGTTGGAGTGTTGAAAAAGGAGCCAGAATAAAACTGACAGGCTGGCATCTCTCAGCTGTGGGCGATGCTAAACAAGACATGAGTGGCACTCAGAGATCCTGATTACACAGGACATTCCTAGCTAAAGCACAGAATATAAAGTCAGGCCTCTGATTCAGTGGCTCTTTAGAGTTGATTCACAGTTTTTCACTTGTGGGTAAGTCTATGCTGCTGGGGCCACCCCCAGAAATGTCTCCCACCCGCATTCCTGAATGGATCCAAACAGCCTGTTCACTCCAGCAGCTATGCACAGGTTTGTCCTAGGGATGCAGCAACACTTGGAAGTTTAAACTACACACCAGGAACTAGTGAAAGGGTTGCCAAGAACAAGCAGGTTTGAGCCAGTTTTATGGACCCATTTAAAAGCTCCCAGACACACTCATACTAAGGTACTGTGCAATTGGCCACTTTCCAAGCCCAGCTCAACCATGTATCTCATGCCCATCCACACAGTCATGCCAGGGTTTTTGATTCCACATTCTCCCAAATTAACTTCTTGCTGATCTCCCAACATGTCAAACAAAGCATGTCAGCACCTTCCTCCCATTCACATAAAAGCACAGGTTTTTAAAAACCTGTGTTTTCTTTTCTGAGCTACAGAAAACCAGTCCTCAGGTTTCTTCTGAGCCTCCTATTCTCAAACAGCCCCAAGTGCAGGTCCAGAGCACACACATCCCTGCCTACTTGTAAAAGGGTCATTTTCTGACTTCCACAAGGAGCCAAAAACACCTTCATGAGCAGGAGCAATGTGCAAAGTGTGTCAGTTTGTCCTGCTGGTCCTTTATTTTCTCTACATTCCCCACTCTCTGAATGCGTCAAGAAAAAGCAATACCTACAGTCAGATCAACGAGGGTATAGTCCTCTTTTTCAGGTTAAACACATTAAGGGAATGGACTGATAAACTGGGAGTTCTTTCCCCTCGTCCTTATCTTGAGTTAACTGCATCATCACAGAAGTGGAGACAAGAAGCAAAGTGAGGTACAGGACAACACCACCCCCACACTGCTGGACACAGCTCCACTGTCCCACTCCTGCCTTCACTCATCCTCTGTCTCCATCCTCACACGGCCTGATCCACACTCTGGAGCTTAGGCACCAGCCAGCTCTGAGCTTGATACTCAACGTGTACAAAGAGAAGTTTCTGATCCAAAAACGGGCCAGTCCCAGACCTTTTACTTACCTAAGCACTTCTGTACAGTTTTAGTGCTGTAAAAAGCCTCTCTCCAAGATTTACAGAGGAGACATCATGATTTGGGGGGTGAACTAGATGACCTGTGAGGGTCCCTTCCAACCCAAACTATCCTAGGATTTGCTGGCCCTGGGTTTCCCACAGCACTGACATGATAGGTGGGGAAAATATGTCCACCAACCAGAGCACATCAATCCCTCAGAAAGAGGGCTGGGCTTATTCTGTGAAAGTGGTTCAGCAGTCTGGAAGATGTCAGGAGATCAGGGCAGCACCTCCACAGCTCTCATGATGAGTTTCTGCATCCTGATGTCCTAAGCTCCCTGATCCATGGAGAAGTTTTCAGCCCTCAGACATGGGTGATGCACAAAAGGAACAGTCCCTCCAACCCAACCAACCCTCCAATGAGGTAAAGAAATCGTCCTTACGTTTTTTGCCATTGATGTGATCCAAGAAGTTAATGGAATCTTTCACCACACAGTCACATACATTACAGTAATACCTGTCAGGAGAGACAGAAAAAATGAAAAAAGAAAAGCATGAGACAAAGCTCAACCCACAGAACAGCTACTTGAGACAATCTGCATGTCACCTGGGATACAGGACACTTCTCCAATACAAGAGGGGGACACACCTGATGGGCAGGGCTGCCATGGAGGTACCAACCCTTACACCGACACCCCTCTGACATGATAGAAACCAAATTCTGAGCTGCTCTGCAAGATACCAGCCACAGCATCTTCCCCTTCCAGTCACACCCCACTGGGTGGGATGGACTTTGTGACATAGCCTGCCCTGCCCCAAGGCAGGGCTGGCCACCAGCCCAGGTTTCCATGCCACAGCCTCTCACCTGGCTGCAGGTAAGTGCTATCATCCCTATCACCTCACAGAGCAAGTCCCTGATGAGCTCAGCTGTGCTTTCTGCCCATCTTAAGGGCTGCTGCAAAAGCCCAGTCAGGAGCTGAACTTTCATCCCTGGATGCTGTTCAGGACTGCACATCTCCCTGGCACTACTGCCCAGGGAGACATGAACAGACTCATTCCTGAGGTGACACAAGCTCAACACGTTCTTTTCACACTCTTGATAACTTAGGGTGACCTCAGAACCCTTTCAGACTTTGGTGGAACACGACCCATATAAACAGTGGCCAAACACCATTCCTAAGAACAGCTGTCTGGATGATTCTCTCCCATTCCCAGTGCACAGATATCCAAATCAGCAGCAGTCCTGGTCTCAATGCAAGGAGGCCTGGCTAAAGAAACCCCAGCGGGCAGCAGAGATCTGCTTCTGTTGGTCCTACAGGTGGGCAACACTGACACCAAGGAAAAATGTCCAAGGAGGCTCAGCCTGCTGGATCTCTTCCATATGTTACCTCAGGAGACACAGTTTAGGTGTAGAAAAATGCAACCCCACTGTCCCAGGTTCCAAACACAGGAGGACACCAGCTCCTGGTGCCCTGTGAGGGGTCCCTCATGTGTCACAGCTTCCCAGTCTAACCAGTATGACTCTGAGACTTCAACAAGATCACAACTTACCCTCCCATCTCTGACTGAGGGGTAGTTTTGGTGATGACAATGGTTTTCCCCAGCTTGGATTCCAGGTCCACCTTGTAATCTCGGTGCCGCAGAAGTTCCCTTTTGACGGGCTGAGCTGGTTTGCCTAAAAGATAAACAAAAAGTCAAACTTGACATGTTAGATTTCATGTTCCCCCTGGTGAAGAAGGGCCTGCTGGGTATTTGGGACTACCTGATCCACACAGAAAATGCATCTTTGTTTTCAAATCAATAAAGGATAATTTCCTCTCCACTGTTTCCTGGTTCCTATTAGAACCAGGTACATCTCTGAGATATCTCCAGCTCTGACTTGAGTCATATTCTGACATCTCCTCATTTCCAGCAGCTGATTGTTTCCCTCCTTCCCCAAAGAAGAGTCAGCCCCAGGAGAGCTTCTCAATAATTTCTTTTGTCAAAAAAATATACTCAGTGGCAAACACAGGAGTAAGGATAGGAGCAAGCCAGCTCTTTCCCTTCGGGATTTGACTTCTCACTGCTCTCTCCCCCCCAAACCCCAAGGGTTTGGGAGCCTCACTACGCACCATCTTTCTTTTCTCTCTCCTCCGTGAGTCGCTTCTCTGCGAGTTTCTCATACTCATCCTTGTCCCACTTCCGGCGGAAGTCCAGGTTCTTGGTCTGGGAGGGAAACAAAGTTCATTAACATTTATCATATAGTCTCATCACCTCTGACGGGATAAAGAGGTGGAATCACTTGGTCTGTGAGGCCAGTGCGGTAAATTAGGAGAATTACATTATATCCCCATGTCCTCTGTTTTCCATCTAGGAATTATGGATGTGGTTTAGGATAATCACTCTCAGCATGCCTCTAGCTACTACTAAAATAATTTCAGAGCACTGAAAGAAGAAATGAGTTGATCTTAACAGCTCCTGAGATGATCATCCAGGCTTTTGCCTTGAAAACCAGACTAAAATGGGATTGAAACTGCTGGATCTAAGACCTGGGAAGTGCCCCCTGATAGCAATTTTGTAATCCTACAAAAGCAGGATTACACTTCCTTCTTCCAGAAGTCAAAAGAACCCAAGTTGCAGTGTCAGACAAGGAAGCTGTAAAATACACCTTGAGCTATAGAGAGTTTGATTACACTGCAGGAGCAGGGAAGGCTGTGCCTGTCTGCTCTCAGCAGCGTGTTTGTGTGTCACAGGCATCCAAGTGCCAAGTTTGCCATGAAATCACAGGCGCCAGTGTGGGATTTCCAAGTGAGCACACACACAAGCAAACCAGAACAAGCTCTGAAACCCTGACTGACAAAGCAGGGCTTGGAAGTACCAGGGAAGCACCTGCACAAAATCCACAGGTTTTGCTGTCCTGCTCCTGCAACTTCACACACGGCAGAGCAGAAACACCTCCAAGGCATGCTGGCCCTTTGGGAGCTCCACAGAACTGTCTGGCAGGGACAGGATATTTTAACAGAATCCTGGAATGGTTTGGGTCAAAGGGACCCTAAAGATCATCTTGTTCCACACCCCCTACCGTGGGTAGGGACACCTTCCACTATCCCAGGTTGCTCCAAGCCCCATCCAACCTGGCCTTGAACACTTCCAGGGATGGGGCAGCCACAGCTTCTCTGGGTAACCTGTGCCAGGGCCTCCCCAACCTCCCAGGGAACGATTCCTTCCCAATATCCCATCCATCCCTGCCGTCTGGCAGTGGGGAGCCATTCCTCCTCATCCTGTCACTCCATACCCTTGTTCCAAGTCCTTTTCCAGCTCTCTTGGAGCCTCTTTAGGCACTGGAAGGGGCCCCAAGGTCTCCTTAGATAGAGACTGCTGTTCAGTGTTCCCCAGGCTGAACATTCCCAGTCTCCATAGCAGTGGGGCAGCAGCCCTTGGAGCGTATCCACAGCCTCCTCTGGGCTCACTCCAACAGGTCCATGTCTTTCCTATGCTGGGGCCCTGGAGCTGGACACAGCATGTGCATGAACATAGGCTGAATTCAGGTGAAGCTGACACTGAAAAATACAAAGCCTGCTTTTTGGGGTGGCTTTTTACCCAGTCCCCAATGCAGAGAGAAGTGATCAGATGAGCATTCCTATTCCACTCACATCCACTCTGACCAAACCAGCTCAAGCTCTTCCCAGCATTTGCCCCATCTGCAGCTCAGGCCCCTGCACCTGGGATCAGTCACGGTTTCGCTCAGCCACTTCCTGAATTTCCTGAGCAGATAACTCTCCTTTGGATAGAGCTGCATTTCCCTCAGCATGGCAGGGAGAGCCTCTCAGTTTCACATTAAAGAAAGGACAAGATGTATTTAAAAACACCTCCGGGAGAGAAGGACCCCCCCCCACACCCCACCGCCTTCTCCGTTCAGCCAAATCAAGAATCCAATCACAATCCAAAGGACACAAATCCCATTTGGAGCTACAGCAGCAGCACAGCCATTTAAAGTTCTCTCCTCTGGCAATCCTTCAAATGGAACGAACAACTACTGATAGGGATGAAAATGCCTTGGGGAGGCGTAGAAAAATTCTCATTTATTCCCAGAGCTTCTTAAGCACTTTAAGGATGTCGTAACAGGTTTTATTAACCACCCTGAGCAAAAGAAAAGAAAATATCACTGAGTGTAAATTAACGTTTGGGGGTATTTTCCAGACTCTCCTGCATGCCAGGCATTATCACAAATTGTAGCTGGTGGGAGCCTGCAGAGGGGGAGGTTTATTAGCTGCTTCTCTCTCTTGTTGTAATAAAAGGAAAAGAGTCTTTTGCAGCTCTTTTACCAATCTGCTTCATCCAGGCGTGGGGAAAGAAATTAAACTAAACTGCGTGACAAGATCTTGGTTGGACAATATTTGAAGGGATGTTTCTGAATTGCTCTGGTGGAAGCATGGGGGCTGCAAGCCCCAAAATCTTTATCTCAGAGCTGTTTTGGGTGACAGAGAGTATTTCCTAAATGAATAACAGTGATTAATAACCAGAAGTGCCCCACAGCCTCCTGTTCCCTCTTGAGATGGAAACCAATGATCTGCCCAGTATCAGCACCAAAGCCTATTAAATGATACAGGAGTCTCAAGCCGGGCTCAATCCAACAGGAATTCTCAGCTGGCAGCTCACAATAAACCACAGGCCCCACCTCCTTCACGGGCAGACATCCTGCAGCAGCACTGCTCACTTCATAGAATGAATCCTGGAGTGGTCTGGATTGGAAGGACCTTTGAAGATCATCCAGTCCCACTCCCCTGCCAAGGATAAAGACACCTTTCACTATCCCAGGTTGCTCCAAGCCGCCTCCAACTTGGCCTTGGACACCTCTAGGGATGGGGCAGCCACAGCTTCTCCGGGCAGTGCCAGTGCCTCACTTCTCAACAAGTGGCTTCAAGGAAGGAAAGATGGGCTAAAACCCCTCAAAAACACAGTCCCCGTGCTGCTGACAGCTTTGGGATGCCACTGGAGGTCTTCCAACAGCTTGACTCTCTAGTCAGGCTAGACCTGCAGCATCTACCGTGCCCATCCCATTTTAACACCCACAGAATCATTTAGGTTGAAAAGGACCTCCAAGATCATCAAGTCCAAGCTGCGACAAATCTCCACATTGTCACCCAGCCCAGAGCACTGAGTGACACATCAAATCATTCCTTAAACACCTCCAGGGATGGTGACTCCATCACCTCCCTGGACAGCCCCTTCCAATGCTGGACAACACTTTCTGGGAAAAAATTCCTCCTGATTTCCAACCTAAACCTCCCCTAGTGCAACTTTTGAGGCTGTTTCCTCTCATCCTGTCACTGGTTGCCCGGGAGCAGAGCCTGATCCCCACCTGGCAGCATCCTCCTGTCAGGGAGTTGCAAAGAGAGGTTTCTCCATCATGACAGGAAAAAGACAACTCTTTCCCTGAAGAGGGAAGGGAAGGAGCCACCTGCATGAGCCATCTCCCAGCCCCTGGAGATAGGTGGGGGTCCCTCCCAGGGGGCTGGAGGTGGGTGGGCACCTCCACCCCGGGGGCCGAGGCAGCTCAATCCCCTCATGCCCCTTGGCTGGGAAAGGCGGAGGTCTGACCCTAGGACGGGAGGATCAGAGAACCACTGCGATTGGAAAAGTCCTCTGAGATCATCGAATCCAACCTATGACCCAACACCACCGTGTCAACTGGACCAGGGCACTGAGTGCCGCGTTCTGTCGTGTCTTAAACACCTCCAGGGACGGTGACTTCGCCGGTGGGCGGGATCGCGGTGGGACCACCCCACTTCCAGCCCTGAAGCTATCGAGGCTAATCAGGGGAACCCAAACCTCCTACCTCCCACACATAGATGTGTAAAGAGCAGGATGAGCCTCCTCCCACCCCACATACACTTGCCCACCGCGGCACCTCCGGCCCCGCCACATCCCTCATCCCGCGGCCTGGCATCGGCCCCGAGCGCGGCGCGGCCCTGCCCCCGGCCCTACCAAGCTCGGGAGGAGCAGCGCGGGCGGCCGAGCGCCCGGCGGCCCACACTCCGAGGGCAGCCCCGGCCCGGAAGGCAGCCCCGGCGGCAACACCTACCCCGCTGCCCGACGCCATGGCGAGCTGAGGGCACAGCACCGGGAACTGTCGCGCGGTGCCGTAAAGCGCGGACGCCCGCCCGGTCACGTGCCCCGCCGCCGTCACGTGCCCGCGCTCCCGGTGTCCCGGTGCCGGCCATGCTGCCGCTCGGATCCATCACCGCCGCCGCTGCCCGCCGGCTACCGGCGGGGTCCCGCCTCGGGCCGCTGTGCCTCGCTGGGAGCCGGGGCAGCTTCGCCCGGTCCTGGCTGCCGGCCGGTGACCGCGGACCCCTGTTCCAGCAGGTGCGGGCGGCGGCGGGCGGCGAGCGGGTGTCGGTGCTGAAGACGCCCAAGGTAAGGGCGGGGAGCGGGGACAGCGCCGGTGGGTACCGGCTGTTCCCCCACGCCCTCGCCGCTGACTGCCGCTCTCTGTCCCGGGCAGGGCACCCGCGACCACCCACCGGCGCAGGCGGCGCTCCGTGACCGGCTCCTGAGCGCCGTGGTGTCCTGCTTCAAGCGGCACGGGGCGGCCGCCATCGACACCCCCGTGCTGGAGCTCCGGGTGAGGCGGGAACTCGCTTCCCCTTGGTGTGGGGAGGGGGCCCGCCCCAGGGGCTGTGGGAGCATCATCTCCTTCGTCCGGGGCTTCGGGGCAGGTTTGGGAGCTCCCTCTGTGTGGGGCACGGCCAGGTGGGGAGGGCAGGCGGACATTCACTCTTGGTTCTCGTTTTGGGGGGATGGGGAGGTGGCCTCGGGTCCGAGGGGGCTGGAGGGGGAATGTGTGTAATGCCCGGTTCGTGGGGGCCGAGCTCCGTGCCCCATCTCGGGGGACCGTTCACCCCAGAGCCCCCCGGGTCACCAACCCCTTTACCTCTCCCCAGGAGACGCTGATAGGGAAGTATGGGGAGGGTGCGAAGCTCATCTACGAGCTGCAGGACCAGGGAGGGGAGCTGCTGGCCCTGCGCTACGACCTCACCGTATCCTGCGCTCCCGAGGGGATGGTGGCACTCTGAGGGGATGGTAGCAGACCAAGGGAATGGCCCCCTCTGCCTTGAGGGATCCTTCTTTTACACTGGCCTGCCTGCAGGTCCCATTGGAGCGATGGCAGCCCCCTTGGCCATCCCAGCTGGTCTGGCTGTCATTGTCATGACTCCACACCATCCCCCAGCCAGGCCAGGACCCACAGCAGAGTCCCTTTGTGTTGTGGACATGCACCAGAATGCTCCACTGTACTGGTTTTATCTCCTCCCAGTTATAGTCGCCACCTCTGCTGTGCCCATCCCACCTTGCCAATGCCAACTGGAAAGGTGTTTGCTGCAGGTGTCTATCCAGGCCTTTTCAACCTCCATATCTCAACAAAATCTCTTTCCTTCGATGTCCATATGGCTGTGCCATGCACTGAATCCCCCCCCAGTCACACTGTGAGAAGGTGGAATGATGAGAGAGGGTTCTTGTGCATGTGATGTTGTCAAACTGTGGGTCTGGAGGAGGAAATGGAGCTGTTCCAGTGTTGAAGGAACTTAGATGGTTCACTGTACTTATCCTCACCCTGGGGAATGATCTCCCCAGAGATCACAGAGTTATAGAAAATCATGAGTTGGAAGGGATCCACAAGAATCATCGAAGCCTAGCTCGTGACCCTGCGTAGGACACCCCAAGAATCTCACCATGATTGTGAAAACAAATTGGGAAGTGGCTGGCAAAGGGAAGGGGAGATGGGAGGCTTTGAGGTTCAGCTTCTACAGCGCTGGGGATCTCCGTGTTCCCATCCTTAACTCAGTGGTCCCAGGTGCCCTTTGCTCGCTATCTGGCGATGAACAAGGTCACCAACATGAAGCGCTACCACGTCGCCAAGGTGTACAGGAGGGACAACCCAGCCACCACCCGGGGCCGCTACCGCGAGTTCTACCAGTGCGTGAGTGTTGTGGTGGCCAGTGCTGCTGCCAAGGCCACAAAGCCAGGAGGGTTTTCCCAGCTGGAGTGCCTCCAGCTGCTGCAGAGCAGCAGGGTGTGCCTGGCCAAAGCCCCCTCAACTCTGCCAGGAGCTCCCATCGCTTCTTCTGCTCCCAGGACTTTGACATCGCCGGGCAGTTTGACCCAATGATTCCTGATGCCGAGTGCCTGAAGATCGTGCATGAGATCCTGAGTGACCTGCAGCTCGGGGACTTTGTCATCAAGGTGAGACTGGGTGGGTTCTCTGTGCCATGGTGCAGTGGTCATTGTTCTGTGGTTTTACACAGGAGTACCTGTACCCACTCTAAAGCCTGATCCAGAAGTTCCTCTCTCCCCTCTACCTCCTCATGGTGTATATGCAAAGGCTGGACCTCAGCTTGGGCATGCCTTGAGCTGGGAATACCAGGAATTTTCGTGAGGCTGCAGTCAGCAGAGTTCTCTCCAGGACTAACCAGTCTTCTGCAGAATTCCGGCAGCTGACTAGATCCACAGAGTCACAGGATGGTTTCCATACCTCTGCACCTTCTCTTCCCATGGAATTTGGGTGCTGGGGAAAAGGCACGAGGAAATGCCAACAGCTGCAGCTTCCCCCACACTGGGACGAAAGGAATGACATCAGGGGGTGCCCCCATGGTAAGAGTGCCTCTCCCTCCCCCAGGTCAACGACCGTCGGATTTTGAATGGTGTGTTTGCTGTCTGTGGTGTTCCAGAGAGCAAGTTCATACCTGCCTGCTCCACCGTGGACAAGCTGGACAAGGTCAGCACTGGGCTCATGGAGAGACACTTTTGGTCTTGGGGGTGGGTGTCTTAGGCTGGGCAGTGTTGTGGCTGTTCTTGTTGTAAAGAGTTTCACAGCAGCTAAGATGGTGTCTGTAGAAGATCTGAGGAGTTCTTGGGCCTGATTAAGAGTAAAGCCTGGAGATTTGTTAAAAATTCCTGTGAGAGACAGAGTCATGATTACTGAGATTGCTGACTGTTGTTCCATGCAAGTTGTGCACATGTGGGCTGATGGAGGCAGTGGGTGAGGAAAAATGTCCTGCAGCAATGGATGCCCTTCTCTCCCCTCACAGGTGCCATGGGAGGAAGTGAGGAGCGAGATGGTGGGAGAGAAGGGGCTCTCTCCTGAGGCTGCAGATCGCATTGGGGAGTATGTCCAGCTCCATGGTGAGCACTGTGGGGTCATGCCCTTGGCCTTGTTCTGGGCTGGGGATGGAAGGTGCAGGGCACACACCCGGCTGGCCAGGGCCACCATGGTGGGTGCTGCTGCCCTGAGACACCTGAGGCATGGCTGGTCCCCACAGGGGGGCTGGACCTGATTGAGCGGCTCCTCCAGGACCCCAAGCTATCCCAGAACAAGCTGGCCAAGGAGGGGCTGGGGGACATGAAGCTGCTGTTTGAGTACCTGACCTTGTTTGGCATCACAGGGAAGGTGAGGAGGTGTGGGGGCAGGAGGGGGTGCTGCCCTGGTGGGTCCTTGAGCACCCAGTGACAGGGCCTCCCTTGTGCCCTGCAGATCTCCTTTGACCTGAGCCTGGCGCGGGGCCTGGACTATTACACGGGGGTGATCTTTGAGGCTGTGCTGCTGCATCAGGAGAACGAGCACATGGAGGAGCTGGTCGGCGTTGGGAGCGTGGCCGGAGGCGGCCGCTATGACGGGCTGGTGGGGATGTTTGATCCCAAGGGCCGGAAGGTGCCCTGTGTGGGGGTCAGCATCGGGATCGAGAGGATCTTCTCCATCCTGGAACAGAGACTGAAGGTAGGTGATGCAGGCAGTGCATTGAGGAAAGCTCTAGGAAGCAAAATATTGTTTATTAGAGATCTCCAGCTCCACAGTGCTCAAAGGAAAATAATTTTGGGGGACGGGGTGGCTCCTGCCATTTCTAAATATCTGTGCACATAAGACAGAGTCGTTTTCTGCAGTCCATCAGGATGCAGGCGTGGGCAGCTGAGGGCAGCATTCCCTAGGAGATGTCAAGGAAATGTTAGAGGCATCCCTGAGCTCTGGGCCTGGCTCTGAGCTTTGTGCCCCAAGTCACTTTGTTCTTGTGTCTTGCCTCTGAAGTTTTCTGTCCTGGGGATTCTGAAGCAATGAATTTGGTAACAGCTGTGAACTCACTCTAATAAACCCCAGGAAAGCCTCTGTGGAGATTCATCATTCTGTGGTTGGTTCCAAGCTTGTGATTCCTAGCAGGTGAAGCTGAGGCAATGTGTTTGTACCTGAAGAATCAAAGGAGATGTTGGGAAGCTGTCCTAGGCACATCCAGGAGGGTGGCTAGGGTCCCCTAGGAACAGCAGCACACAGTTAAGTAGTGTGACACAATGCAGAATCTCTGGGGGTCTCATTAATGGTGCCCAGGATGTCACTGGCTGAGTTAAGGTCTGGAGATAGATGAGGTGAAGTGTTGTGAGATGCAGTTTCTTGGAGTCACTCCCAGGAGCATCCCATGTCTCTCCCTCCAGGCTTCTGGGGAGAAACTTCGAACAACTGAGACCCAAGTGCTGGTGGCTACACCGCAGAAACACTTGCTTCCTGCCAGACTGAAGCTCATCTCCGAGCTGTGGGACGCAGGGATCAAGGTAAAGGAAGGAATTGGGCTTGGGATGTCACAGGTGAGGGAGGGAGAGCATGGAGGGAGCTGTAGCACAGCAAGACCAACTCCATTAGTTGTGCGGCTGCCCAAGATCCTGGCCTGTCTGAGATCACAGAGTCATCCAGGTTGAAAAATACCTCCAAGATCATCAAGTCCAACCTTCACGTCTAGGCAGGCAGAGAAGAACAGCCCAGAGCAGTAAAGGGAACTGATTCCTTCAGGGTTTGGTATTGGTGCTTTACTGCAGTATTCATCAGAGCAAAGTTGGGGTAGTAATTCACCCTTGCACTCCCTTCTAGGCAGAGATGCTGTACAAGAAGGATCCTAAATTGCTGAAGCAACTGCAGTATTGTGAGGACACAGGGATCCCCCTTGCTGCCATTGTGGGAGAGCAGGAGCTGGCAGATGGAGTCGTCAAGCTGCGAGATGTTGCAACAAGAGAGGAGGTGAGAATGCCCTTTTACACCAGGTTTTAAAGTACTTCCAAGCTCTATAGAGATCACTGAAGAGCTCTGGGTTTTCCCTCAGCGCTCCTTTGGGAGGCCATAGCACAGATCTATTGGGTGACTCCAGAAAACCAGTCACAAACTGCAGTAGTATCCTCACTTAGTCCGTAAAACTGCTCTTATAATGCTTCTACCTCCCCCTCTGTTTGCTTTGTAGGTTGATATCCCCAGAGAAAAGCTTATTGATGAGATCAGGAGAAGGCTGGAGCCCTGAGGACTTCTCTGGCCAGAGCTGCTTGGCTGAACTGCTGTACAATCCTCCTCCAGCACCCTTAGCCATTTACTGCCACCTGAGGTCTGGGTGACATCCACTAGCCTAAGACTCATTGCCTCAGCTAAGGAAGTGAGAAAAGAGGAGTAATAGGGTTGTAAAAGCTATGGACAGTGCAGTCACCAGGTTAACCTTCTGGTTAGCTTCTCTGAAGGACGGGTCAAGTTTGTGGGTTCCTAATACTGCAGTCCCTGTACTTGTACAGCCATTTCCATCACTGTAGGTGGTGGTGGCGGCACAGGCACTGATGGATGTGGTGCAGCTCAAGCGGGATCAGGCGGCACTCCAGATTTGGGAGGGGGAATCCTTGGCGTGTTGGGCACCTGCCAGCTCAGGACATGGGGCCAGAGGGGCAGTGGAAGGGCCCTCCCGCCCCTATTTGTGATGCGGGGCCGGTCCCAACCCGCAGCCGGGCGCTGCCGGCAGGCGCGGAGCTGCGGGACTGCCCTGGAGGAAGCACGTGTCCCATCACCGAGGGACACAGCGAGCGGCTGGAGCAGCTGCGCAGGCTGGGGCGCGGGCGTGCAGAAACTGTTATTTTTCTACATTAAACAAAACCCTCTATAATAAACCCAAACCGCACCCTCTGCCTCTCATTTCCCCGCGGTAGCGGCGCTGCGCGTGCGCGGCCCTCGGCGGCGTGTGGGCGCGGCGGCGGCGGCGGCGCGGGAGTGGCGCATGCGCGGCGCGGGCGCGGACCCGCCATGGCGGAGGAGGCGGCGGTGCGGGCCCAGGCGGACACCGTGCGGAGGCTCAAGCAGGACAAGGCCGATCCTGACGAGGTGCGGGGGGGCTCGGGTATTCCTAGGAATGGGGTACTGGGGGAGCAGCAGTGTGACTGGGAGCGGCGTACTGGGAGGGGCGGGGAGTGAGGNATTGGGTGACTCCAGAAAACCAGTCACAAACTGCAGTAGTATCCTCACTTAGTCCGTAAAACTGCTCTTATAATGCTTCTACCTCCCCCTCTGTTTGCTTTGTAGGTTGATATCCCCAGAGAAAAGCTTATTGATGAGATCAGGAGAAGGCTGGAGCCCTGAGGACTTCTCTGGCCAGAGCTGCTTGGCTGAACTGCTGTACAATCCTCCTCCAGCACCCTTAGCCATTTACTGCCACCTGAGGTCTGGGTGACATCCACTAGCCTAAGACTCATTGCCTCAGCTAAGGAAGTGAGAAAAGAGGAGTAATAGGGTTGTAAAAGCTATGGACAGTGCAGTCACCAGGTTAACCTTCTGGTTAGCTTCTCTGAAGGACGGGTCAAGTTTGTGGGTTCCTAATACCTGTACAGCCATTTCCATCACTGTAGGTGGTGGTGGCGGCACAGGCACTGATGGATGTGGTGCAGCTCAAGCGGGATCAGGCGGCACTCCAGATTTGGGAGGGGGAATCCTTGGCGTGTTGGGCACCTGCCAGCTCAGGACATGGGGCCAGAGGGGCAGTGGAAGGGCCCTCCCGCCCCTATTTGTGATGCGGGGCCGGTCCCAACCCGCAGCCGGGCGCTGCCGGCAGGCGCGGAGCTGCGGGACTGCCCTGGAGGAAGCACGTGTCCCATCACCGAGGGACACAGCGAGCGGCTGGAGCAGCTGCGCAGGCTGGGGCGCGGGCGTGCAGAAACTGTTATTTTTCTACATTAAACAAAACCCTCTATAATAAACCCAAACCGCACCCTCTGCCTCTCATTTCCCCGCGGTAGCGGCGCTGCGCGTGCGCGGCCCTCGGCGGCGTGTGGGCGCGGCGGCGGCGGCGGCGCGGGAGTGGCGCATGCGCGGCGCGGGCGCGGACCCGCCATGGCGGAGGAGGCGGCGGTGCGGGCCCAGGCGGACACCGTGCGGAGGCTCAAGCAGGACAAGGCCGATCCTGACGAGGTGCGGGGGGGCTCGGGGATTCCTAGGAATGGGGTACTGGGGGAGCAGCAGTGTGAC
>VZRF01002878.1:565479-580940 GCA_013396875.1 Vireo altiloquus | reverse complement strand
GCGTACTGGGAGGGGCGGGGAATGAGGACTGGGGCGCCGGCGGTGGTGGGATGGGGGAAGAAGGGCTTGGGGCAACTGTGGGCACCGATGCGGGGCTGGGAGAGGGCTGCTGGGCGGTGGGTGGGGGTTGCGTGGTGTGGAGAACTGGGAGTACTGGTTTAGAGGTTGCTGGGCTGGGGTTGACGGCATTGGTTAGAGGGGTGTCGGGAAGGATGGTAATGCAGAGCTGGGAAGTGGAGCGGCTGAGGGTGCAGGGGAGACTCGTAGTGGGAACTGGTGATACTGGTGTTAGATTGGAGGGAAGGATGCTTAGGAGCGTTGGGATTTGGAGGAGGTTGCTGGAAGTCGCTAGTGCTGGGGTGCATGTAGCAGGAGTTGGTGCTGGGGACAGGAATGGTAGCTATCTGTGGATGATAGTGGGGTCGTGGGAGTCGGGAAATGGTTGGGGGTATTGGCGTTGCCGAGATAGGGGTGCTTGTATCAGAATTAGGAAGTACTGGAGAGGAGCCGGGAATGTCCCTGCTGTGAAACTGGGAATAGTGGGTGTATTGAGGCTGTGGAGTCTGGGCACACTGGGAATGCTGAGGCTGAAGGTACTGGGAAAGACTATGGACTGGGCCTCGTGGGTGGTCTTATTGTCAGCCCCCTCCTTGTTCCATCCTCAGATTGCAAAGGAAGTGGCAAAGCTGCTGGAGATGAAGGCACAGTTGGGGGAAGATGAGGGGAAACACAAGTTTGTGCTCAAGACCCCGAAGGTAACTCCCCGCAGCACACTCCCGTCCCTCTCTGCGTGCATGTCCTCCCCCCTTACGTACACCCAGCAACCCCCACACATCTGTGAACAAAACTCCAGCACGGCCACACCTGTCTTTGTTCGCTTTTCTGTTTCCCCTTTCGCTTTTAGCAGCAAAGGGGAGAAGGATGAAAACATCCCCTGACAGCATTCAACCCAGATGCCTGCTACCTTAGAGACTTCTGGGTGCATCTATGGCTTTCCAGCTACTTCTTGTGTGGTTGGGAAATTCCCTTTTAATCAAGCTTTATTGTAGCTGCCCAGTGTGAGAGGGCTCATATCTGCCCTTAGTCTGAAGGGCTGAGTAATCCCATTTATTGAACAGGTCTGGCCAGATGCTGGAATTTCTGTGTCCTCTTGTGGAAGGACCCTTCCTTCACAAGTGGTTTTTCCAGTCTCCAGGCCCCTAAGAATAGTGTCCCTAATGCAGTTTCTGCTGAAATACTTTGTAACCTGAATGTTTCATCACTGGCAGCTGATCAGACACCAGCTGCTTCCATGCTGTGGCATGGAGACAGTTATGAATATGCTCACAAACAAAACAGGCTGTGATGATGCCACTGACATAGGAAATCACAGAAACATGGAGTGGTTTGGGTTGGAAGGACCTTAAAGCTCATCTCATTCCATCCCCTGCCATGGGCAGGGTCACCTTCCACTACACCAGGTTGCTCCAAGCTCCATCCAGCCTGGCCTTGGACACTTCCAGGGATGGGGCAGCCACAGCTTCTCTGGCTAACCTCACAGGGCAGAATTTATTCCCAGTATTTAAGTGTCTCAAAACCGTTGCCTTTGTCCATGTCCTTTATGATATGTTTTGTTAAATGTAATTGTGGTGTGATGCCTGGAAAGTGGAAGGGTATTTCACTGTTTAAAAGTGTGGAGAAGGGGATTTTGCAGGCCTCTTGAGTGCCAGAGAAACATAATTGAGTTTCCAGCCCATCTCAGGCTTGTCAGTGGCAGCTGAAGGCCACCTGAGTGTCTTGTGGGTGGGGGTGCTTCCTCCTGCCTAACTGCCAGGTCTTAGAAATTGGAAGTTGGGGGTCTAGCTAATTAACCATGATTTATACATTACTGAGAGCATAAAGGTGGTCATTGAAATAATTCAGTGCACAGCTTCTCTGGCTAAATGGGATGGGAGCATGGCCCTGTGAATTGTAGACAGAAGTTTCACAGGTGTTGTGTTTTGAAAGATGATTTTTGCCTGTGTTTGGAAATTGCAGAGCTGCTGGGTGTTCCACAGTTTCAGAGCATCTGTCCTCTGTTTCCACCTTTGGGGTGGCTCATTGGGCAGGGGTCTGGCTAATATGTCTGAATCAGAGCTGTGGACAGGTCCTGGCTGCACTGCCAGGCTGAGAAGCACTGAACTCTGACTGCTGGATCTGTTTTACCTCCTTTGTTTCCTGTACTGTGAAACTCCTGAGTTAGGTTTCTCTCTGCAAAACGTGGCAGGCTCTGTCTGAGCTTTGTCCTGATGTTTTTAGTGCTGCTTTTTACCAATATCTGGTGTCTGGACCTGGTCTCTCTGGCTTTGCTAGCAGTATGGCAGCTTCTCCATATTGCTTCTGGCATCTTTCTCACGTCATGCCTCCAACCCAAAGTGTCCTTTGCTCCTTTTCCTTCCCTCACCCCAGGGCACACGGGACTATGGCCCCAAGCAAATGGCCATCCGTGAGAAGGCCTTCAACACCATCATCTCGTGCTTCAAGCGCCACGGGGCCGAAGTCATCGACACGCCGGTGTTCGAGCTGAAGGTGGGTGAGGACACAGCAGGTTGGCTGAGCTGGTGAGGATCCTGCAGTTCAATGTGTTGAGGGTTGAGTTTCCTTCTTCCATTCCTAGGCATTGTCCCTTTCTCTCCTTGTTTTCTGTGTGCTCTAGGGCTGATCCCCTGTCACTGAAGATGCTGTTTGTCCATGTGTTGTTTTGTTGTAGGAGACGCTGACAGGGAAATACGGTGAAGACTCGAAGCTCATCTATGATCTAAAAGATCAGGGAGGAGAGCTGCTGTCCCTGCGTTATGACCTGACAGTATCCTGCCACAGCTGTTTCTGAGAGACCTTGTGTGTCCTCCTTTTGGGGCAGTGCCTGTCTTGAGGGGGAGGGAGGACCCCAAACTGTCAGGGAGAGCATGAACAGGCAGCGTGGTTCAGTGGGTGCAGAGCCCTTTCTTGGTTATTTACTGTGCATTACTTCTGTGTGGTGAAGGGATGCTGAGAATCATGGAATATCCTGAGTTGGAAGTGACCCCAAGGATCATCGAGTCCAGCTTCTGACCCTGCACAGGACACTCCAACCATGTGCCTGAGAGCTTTCCAAATGGTCCTTGAGCTCTGTTGAGCTTGGTGCCATGACCACTTCTTTGGGGAGCCTGTGCCAGTGCCCAGCAACCCTCTGGGGAAGAACCTTTTCCTAATATCCAGCCTGACCCTCCTCTGATACAGCTTCGTGCCCCACGTGTGTGGAAGTAAAGAAGACCTGTACTGAGTGTGGTTTCTCCCAGGCAATGTTCCCAGACCAGGCTGCTGCAGCACACAGCCCACGAGAGGCTGAGATCCAGCCTAAGGTGCTGCTGGAGGAAGCCTGAAGGGGCACCTAAAAGCAGAGTTTCTGGAGACCTTGGGGTGCTGTGATAAGTCCAGCTGTCTCTCAGCAGTCCTTTGCCCTGTGGGTCCTGGGTGGGGAGACAGTGGAGATCCAGCGCTGCCTGTGACTGATAACTGGGGGGGATGATCCCTTCTTGTTCCCATCCTTAACTCTGTGTCCCAGGTGCCCTTTGCTCGCTATCTGGCGATGAACAAGGTCACCAACATGAAGCGCTACCACGTCGCCAAGGTGTACAGGAGGGACAACCCAGCCATGACCAGGGGCCGCTACCGCGAGTTCTACCAGTGTGTGAGTTTGGCTGTGGACAAGGACACTGCTGGGACAGGCTGTGGGCTGGGCAGCACCTGGGCACACATAGCACTGTCAGAATACAGCATCAAACACTGTGTTACCCTTCCCTGTGGCTGTGGAAAGCTCTGAAGGATTCACTAATCTTCTCCTTAATGTGTCCTTATGAATGTGAAAACTGGAGAGCGGGAGAGTGGGTGTGACAGCTGTGACACGGTGCTGGTGTGGTATGGAAGTTTGTCACAGAGCCCCCAGGTATCGCCTCCTTTTGCACTGTATGGGAGGGCAGCTCCTTGCTCCATCCCACATGGACCTTGCCAGATGGGTGGCGGGGAAGAATTTCCTTCTGATCCCAAATCTGGCAACAGTTCAGCTCTGGGTGTGTTAGCAGGACATACAAAGCAGGCAAGGCAGTAGCATACACTGCTTCCATTCCATGTTTAGTCAATTTTAACTTCAAAGGAAGGGAAAACCCAGAGGCCAAATTACAGAACAAGAAACAAAGCAATTTCCTTTGTGACTCTCTCATGGTAGCCCCAAGGAACAGCTTTGCTCTGCTCTACTGACACAGTCCCCAGGGACTCATATTGCAAACAATTTTTATTTTGTTTGAGAATATCCCTACTTCATTATACTACCCCTGGGAATACCTTCCAGCTTTGGCTTGGTGATTGCTATTTCCAGGTGACTTGGGGGTCATTGCCTCCTGTCTCATCTCCTACACTAAATCTCACTCCTAGGATAGCTAGAAATGGTCTTCTAATACCCAGGCTAAACTTATTTCTACCTGATTGTTTCCTTCCTCTCGTTTCAAGAGTTCAGCTCTTTAAACAGTAGCTGTCATCCCTTGATATATATTCTTCCTCTTTCCCAGGTAAGTATTTGGGAAATGTTTAGAGAATCCCCTCCTTAGACCATGTAAATCAAGCTCTGTTACCTTTGTTACCTTCTCTCTTTAGGGGCGTTTTTATTTTTTTCTCAGCCTAGTACCTTTTCCTTCAGCTTTTCTTCAATATAATTCACCAGCCCTTGTTTTTTTCAGTGAGATTTCATCTGTGCCATTTACAGTGATATCAGTACTTTCCTGACTTCCTGTACACTTCCTGTTACTTCCTTACCCAACTTTCCCAGGGATTGCATCAGCCCTTTTTGCACTCAGCTGATCAGGAATTACCGATGTGATCCCACCTCTTCCTTCCTCCAATGCCCCTGTTTATTTTGAGAGCTTGGTGAAGCCTCAAAATATATCCACATAATGAAAATTATTCTTGTACCCAAAATCTCACTGAAGACTTTGCATTTGGGGATTCCTAAACAGCAGTTGAAGAAGGGCTCACTCTCTTGTTGCTTCTGTTTTATTTCTCTCTGAACACTGATGTTGTTTCCAGTCATGGGATACCAGCCCATTAAAGCATCTTGATGCTGGGCTTTGGTTTTTCTATGTGCTAGTTCATCTGGTAATCTCTGGTTGGGGCCACTCAGGCTTCCTGATTTCTTTTTCTGTCTTAGCAGTTAAAATTTTGATTTTGCTTCTCTTGCCTTCCCTAATCATTAACTTGGTTGGCATGTGTATTAAAAACAGCATCCTAAGAATCAAGGCGAAACATTTGGCATTTAGGTCATAGCAAATGAAAAGTAGTTTTTCCCTCTCCTTTCTGGTTCTTTTGTTCTATTTATTTACTGCAGCTCTTCCTTTCTGTTGCTTTTTGAGGATCTCTGTTTCAGAGTGTCACACAGCAACTGCTGGGTCAGGGGAGCAGGTCACAGTATACAAACTCTTTGAAATGCAGTGGACATGAGAGCACTGCTGCCTTCCGTGGTAGAGGTCCTAACCCACATCCTGTCCCTTCTGGATTCACTCTGTAAGGGATGGTGCTCCCTCACAACCCAATTCTGTTGGGTTTTGTATACAAACTGCTGTTACCAGCAGTTGAAGCTATTTTGCTGCAGCCATGCTGTGGAGCTGAATTGCTCACTGCCTTTTCCTCTGCCCCCAGGACTTTGACATCGCCGGGCAGTTTGACCCAATGATTCCTGATGCCGAGTGCCTGAAGATCGTGCATGAGATCCTGAGTGACCTGCAGCTCGGGGACTTTGTCATCAAGGTGAGACTGGGTGGGTTCTCTGTGCCATGGTGCAGTGGTCATTGTTCTGTGGTTTTACACAGGAGTACCTGTACCCACTCTAAAGCCTGATCCAGAAGTTCCTCTCTCCTCTCTGCCTGGAAGGAAATGTGCTTCCCCTTGTGCTAAAGATTGGACCTCCACTTGGACTTGCTTTGAGTTGGGAATGACAGGAGCTTTCCTGAGGCTGCACCTGACAGTGTTCTCTCCAGAACTAACCACAGTCTCTTGCAGAATTCCAGCAGCCAACTAGAATAATAGAATGGTCTGGGTTGGAAGGGACCTTAAATACAATCCACTTCCATTACCCTGCCGTGGGCAGGGATACCTTCTACTAGACCACCTCTGAGCCTGGCCTTGAACACTTGCAGGAGTGAGTCTATCACAGCTTCTCTGGGCAACCTGTGCCTCACCACCCCTAAATAAAGAATTTCTTCCTCATATCTATGTAAGCAGGTGAGTGTCATATTCACTGCCTGCAGTAAAACAGGCTCTGGTCCAGGATTCCTGCCCTTACCCCAGCTCCCAATGTCTCCTTATCAGGGGCATCTGCTCAGTGTGTGGTGTTGTCTGTGGACTCCTGCCTTTCCACCAAATCCTTTTTGGAGCTGAAGCATTTTCTAGAACAAGAGCTGTGCCCTACTGTAGGCTGAGCCTGCTGTTTGCTTCCAGTCACCTCTGTTCCCTTGGGCTGGCAGCAAATGGTGCTCGATGTGTAGGTGGGGCAGGATGGGAAGGAGGAGGGTGCACAGGAGCAGGAGAGCAGTGGGTAGGAGTGCTGGATGCACAGGAGGGCAGTGGGATCTATGAGGGACCCAGAGCTGGGCCATTGCTGGGCACTGCAGGCTGGATGTTGTGTTTGTGTCCCATGGGGCAGGGACCAGGTACTTCCCCTTAAACCTGTCTGGGGTGAGACGAAGGAACTGGGTGTTTGGGCAGTGGTGAAAGTGCTGCCTTTGAGGATGAAGGCACTCCTGCAGTGGAGAGCAACAGAATAACCTGCCTGTGGTTATTCTTGTCTCCCAAAAGGCACTTTCTGGTTCATGTTGATGCTGGAGGATTCCAGATTTCTGTGCAGTTTCTTTGTTTCTGACTAATTATAGACGTTCTCTCTACCCATGGAAATGTTGAATCCAGCTGAGTCTTTGGCCTCAATTACGTACTCTTACAGAGCATAATTAAGCTACAGAATTCACTGTACTATCACCAAAAAAAATCCTCACTGAGGATTTAACACAATCAGATGTAGCTTTGCTATTATGCTGAGAGTGTAGGGTAATACTCTGAATTCATCTCCTTGGCTGTGGTCTGTTCTGAGCTGTTTTTACATCTCCACAGGAGAGGACTCGTAGGCCCTGATGGGTTTTTTTCCTCTGTTGAGTGTAGGTGTCTGTGGCTCTAGAAGGAAAGGTGATGGCTCTCCCCAGGCTTGGTACATGTCAGTTGTGCTATTTGGTCTGCTCTTGGGAAGCTCAGCTGCCCAAGAATGGGAAAGAGAATTTGCAAATAACAAAAAAACCCCTTGACAGACATCTCCTATATTCTCTTCCGTGCTTAAAACTACAGGGGAATGAAGCAGGACACTGCTGAAGCATCTCCTTGAGTTTGTAATTCCTGATGTGCTGCTCCCTTTCCCCCAGGTCAACGACCGGCGCATCCTTGATGGGATGTTTGCAGTTTGTGGGGTCCCGGACAGCAAATTCCGAACCATCTGCTCCAGCGTTGACAAACTGGATAAGGTATGGGCTGGAGCCCCAGGCTGCACCTGCTGCTGCTGGAGTCTCAGTGAATGACCCATGGGCCATGAGAATGCAGAGCAGCCTTCCTATAGGAAAAGTGGATCCTCTGTTTTTTTCTCTGGTATCCCACGGGGTCCTGATAAAAGGAAAGATGGGAGGGGAAAACTGCTCTTCACATGGGAGGTTCAACATCCCAAAGCTTCACCTGCTCGTGGTGCTGCTGTTTATGAGCCAGGCTCATGAAAACCTGCACCAAATTAGGCTAGGGCATTGAAAAGCCTTTTTGAATGCATCAGGTTTAGTCAGGTGGTGTGAGGAATTACAGTTGTGTCCTGGAATTTTAGTACAGCTCAGACTGGAAGGGATCTTGAGAGATCATCCAGTCAAACCTTTACTAAAATTTCAGACTTCAGGTACAAGGCAAGTATGACAAAAAGATAAAGTCTCTGTGAGAGCAGAGGAGTAGAGCAGTGCAGTTGTAAGTGACAGTGTGTAATTGTAAGACAGTTTGCAGGTGACAGGGCGGAGCAAAATGGAAATCCACAAGTGAGTAGGCTGACAGAGTTATCATGTTGTCCAGGACCCTGTTGATAAACATTGTCCTGCAAGGTGCTGCTCTTCTCTTTTGGTGTTGTGATGTTCAGCATCCCAGATGAGGACACAGAACCTGCAGCCTATGCATGTTGCTGGCCAGGCAGTTCCAGCATGATCCAGGTACCACTGGACAGCACATGCCTCTGGCTAGGTGTGGGAGCCTCAGGAGATGGACACAGCAATGAGAAGTGAGGTGCATTGGGTGAGGTTTCAGTATTTTCCCTGGAAACAGAGAAGAGGATTGGAAGTGAGGAGTAAGAGACCCCTGATCACTTCATCTGTGCTCTGTTGACTTGGGCTGGTGTGACAGGTGCTTTTATCAGTCATGCTGTGTGTAGCCATTGCTGTTTGTGTGGCGTAGCCAGGTTTGCTGTGGCACAGAACAGCCCCCAGTGTGCAGCTACCCCTTTAAGACATGAAGCAGGAAGTCTCAGCAGGCTGCCTGAAGAGCCCTGGCTGTTGTGAAGGTCTCCAAGGGATTCAGGCTATTTTGTGGCCTTTTAGGAGGAGGGAAAGGTGCCAGAAAAGGGACAGCTTTTTATTTGCAGCGGATTGTCTTGGCTGCAGGCCCTAGTCGGATAAAGATGCTGGAGATCAGTCTCTAAGTGTGTATACAGCCCTCCTTTAGTAGCTAAGGAAAAGGAACCTTAAAATGAAGTGCAATCTATATCTTCAGATTTCTTGGTTTGGGATCTGAAGTGGAATTTGGAGGTCAATTTCTGTGTGTTCAAATTCATGTGGAGGACTCGATGTGCTGATTGCTTCAAAGCATGCTCCTGACCTTAATGTTAAACCCTGTTAAACACATCAGCTTATGTCTTGTATGGTCATGGTTCTTTGTTGAAGGGTGAACTCCCTTTTCCTGTGGAGGCCTCCTCAGATGGTGAAATGAAGTCAACTGGAGGAAGTCTCACTCCCAGCCCTGTTAGCAGAGATCCATTGCAGAGGCATGACTGAAGTCTGGGGTTTGGGGCTCTGTATGTGTGGAAAAGCAATGGGAAGGGAGCAATGGGCTTCATTCTGATGGGATCATTTCCTTGTGATTTATCTCAGTGCAACTGGATAATCAAGACACAGCTTCTCTTTGACCCCTTGGTCACTGGGAACATGGCAGCATATTATGCTTACATTGGGTTTTTTCCCATTACCCAAGCAACACCTCACACCTTTCCAGGTGATTCCATAACCATCCTGAGTGACGTTTTTGATTATGTACCTAACCAGGGAAACCACAGTAGCAAGATGACTCTCAGACTTGGTGGTTATACAGTGCTGATACTCGATTCTGGCCAGAAATCAAACTAAAAGTATTTTTATAACTAAACATATTTTTATGTTTGTTGGGATACAAACAGGCTGTGCAGAGGTACCAGAAATGAAGTTATGCACACATGACTCTGCTCTGAGAGCTGCTGCTTCTCTCATGCACCTTCTAACCATGACGACAGGATTCTGCCATGCAGAGGAGAGCCCATGTCCTTCGTGCAGTGGCTGAAGTCCTTCTCTCCCCTCACAGGTGCCATGGGAGGAAGTGAGGAGCGAGATGGTGGGAGAGAAGGGGCTCTCTCCTGAGGCTGCAGATCGCATTGGGGAGTATGTCCAGCTCCATGGTGAGCACTGTGGGGTCGTGCCCTTGGCCTTGTTCTGGGCTGGGGATGGAAGGTGCAGGGCACACACCCAGCTGGCCAGGGCCACCGTGGTGGGTGCTGCTGCCCTGAAACACCTGAGGCATGGCTGGTCCCCACAGGTGGGCTGGACCTGATTGAGCGGCTCCTCCAGGACCCCAAGCTGTCGCAGAACAAGCTGGCCAAGGAGGGGCTGGGGGACATGAAGCTGCTGTTTGAGTACCTGACCTTGTTTGGCATCACAGGGAAGGTGAGGAGGTGTGGGGGCAGGAGGGGGTGCTGCCCTGGTGGGTCCTTGAGCACCCAGTGACAGGGCCTTCCTTGTGCCCTGCAGATCTCCTTTGACCTGAGCCTGGCGCGGGGCCTGGACTATTACACAGGGGTGATCTTTGAGGCTGTGCTGCTGCATCAGGAGAATGAGCACGTGGAGGAGGCAGTCAGCGTTGGGAGCGTGGCCGGAGGCGGCCGCTATGACGGGCTGGTGGGGATGTTTGATCCCAAGGGCCGGAAGGTGCCCTGTGTGGGGGTCAGCATCGGGATCGAGAGGATCTTCTCCATCCTGGAACAGAAACTAGAGGTACGTGCCTTTGGTGCTCAGCTAAGCATGGTTAATCCCCTACTCCAGCAGATGCTGAAGTGACTGTTCCTTGCCCCAGCATTTGGAGAGGCCAGCCAGGAGTCAGAACCAGGATATAACCTCCAATTCTCTCTGGCCTGGCAGAAGATATCTGGGGCTCCCACTGAAGACAAGACCCTTCCTCCCACAGCCCTCAGACATGGCTTCTCCAGCTGCAGCTGGAGGAGGCACTTTAATCTTCAGCAGTAGCAGGTACCTAGGACAGGTACCTTAGTGTTCCCCACTGCATTAGGCATCCATGTGAGCCCATGTCGTTGTTGGCAAGGCAGCATTGTTCTGCAAGGGAGGCAGCAGCCTCACACATCTATTTGTCCTGCCTATGGCACTACAGAGACCAGGCAGGGATCATACGTTCCAGGGCAGGAAGTGCAGTGCCTCTATGGGGGTTTCCCAGATAGCTTTTTCCTCTTCCCCCTCCTCAGAGTTGTACTATTCTCCGTCCTTATCAATGAGTGTTAAATAGGTCTTTGTAGGCTGCCACATGTTCCACTCCCCCAGAAGTCTGGTGTTGGTTCTCACTTGGCAGCCAGACACAGCTGGAATTTCTAAATAGAAACTGAATTCCTCCCCCACCACCTCCAGTCCTGGCCAGGTTTGTTCCTTTGCAGGTGACCTTTTAAAGGCTTCTCCCTTGAGCAAGGCAGCAGGAAAATGCCACATGGAGTATCCAGGATCTGCCACAGGGGCTGGTGGAGCATCTCAGCTTGCTGCTGTTTAACCCATAGTTAGTAGCTCAACTGTAGAGCAGGCAGCTGCCTGTGTCCACCTTCTCCTGGATGTGCTGCTCCTGAGCTGCTTGGAGCAGATATTTAGGAGGCCCTTGGATGTGGAGAAACAGGAGAGAGGCTATGTTAAGCTCAGATCATGGAACAACTGCAGAAAACGAGATCCTGCTCTAGGATGGGATCTGTGGGACCTCCGTGACTCTGAGTTTGTGCAGTTGGTCCCTCTGAGCCCAGTCCTCTTCACTGCTAGATTGATGGAGCTGAGTGGTCACCCATCCTGCTCTTAGAATCTCAGGTATCTCGGTATGTCTGTGGCATCTTTTGAGTCTTGTCCCCTCTCTAGGCCTCTGAGGAAAAGATCAGGACAACAGAGACACAAGTGCTGGTGGCCTCTGCCCAAAAGAAGCTCCTTGAAGAGCGACTGAAGCTCATCTCTGAACTGTGGGATGCTGGAATCAAGGTATGACTGGGTGATGGCAAAGTCAAGAGCTGCCTGGTTCCCTTTCTGTCTCGGAATGGACCAGATCTGGATTTGCTTTGGGAAGGAGTTACAGGGAGCAGGTGGGGAGCAGACTGCCTTCCTGAATGGAGCCTTCCTCCTCCCAGTGTCCCAAATCATGGGCTCTCCAGGAAGGGCTGGGCAGCAGGACTTGGTTAGCCCTATAAACTGCAAGGGCTGCTCTGTGCCTTACCTCAGGACAGATTCCCAAAGCAGGCAGCAGGGCCCTGGTCCCTGCCTCCTGTGGTCAGACTGCCTCAATGAGGGGAGAGGAATGCCTGGGTGCTCTGCTAGGCTCCTGGCCCTGTAGGGTTAATGGCCTGGTGATTCCCAGGATAAGAAGTGTCTTGTTAGTACCTTTGAGCTGTGTTGTTGTGTTATTACTCATTGGCATAATCCTTTCCATTTAGGTTGGAAAGAGTCCTTGACACCATTGAGTCCAGCCATTCACCCTGCACTGCCACAGCCACCACTAAACCATGTCCCCAAGTGCCACATCCACATGTCTGTTACATCCTTCCGGGGATGGTGATTCTACCACTGCCTTGGGCAGCCTGTGCCAATGCCTGACTGGTCTTTTGAGGAAGAAATTTTCCCTAATACCCAACCTGAATCTTCCCTGGCTCAACTTGAGGCTGTTTCCTCTTGTCCTGTCACTTGGGCAAAGAGGCTGGGCTGCACCCTCCTGTCAGGGAGTTGTGGAGAAGGGAGAAGGTTCTCCCTGGGCCTCCTCCAGGCTGAGCCTCTCATTTCACTCAGCTGCTCCTGGTCAGACTTGTGCTCCAGACCTCTCCCCAGCTCCATTCCCTTCTCTGGGTACACTCCAGCCCCTCAGTGTCTTTCTTGCCATGAGGGGCCCAGAACTGAACATGGGATTTGAGGTGTGGCCTCACCAGTGCCCAGCACAGAGGGGCTGTCACTGCCCTGGTCCTGATGGACACTCTAATGCTGGTACAAGCCTGGTGCCTTCTTGCACACCTGGATACACCTGGTCTTGTGTTGAGCCCCAGGTCCTTTTCCACGAGGCACTTTTCAGCCAGTCTGCCCCCAGCCTGGAGCATTTCATGGGGTTTTGTGGCCCATGTAGAGGACCCAGCACTTGGTCTTGTTGAACCTGGTGCCCAGCCTTCTCCATGAGTCCATCCTCTCCCCACCACACAACCTCACACTCACCAGACTGGCCCAGCAGTGCCTGGTTGAAGGGGTCCAGTGGAACATCCCAGTTTGATGATGGTGGTGTGCTCTGGCTTTCTCCCAGGCAGAGATGCTGTACAAGAAGAACCCCAAGCTGCTGAATCAGCTGCAGTACTGTGAGGACACAGGCATCCCTCTTGTCGCCATTGTGGGTGAGCAGGAGCTCAAAGATGGAGTTGTCAAGCTGCGGATCGTGGCAACCAGGGAGGAGGTATGGCCTGTGGCAGCTTGCCGTGGTGGGGGTGGCTATGTGACCCTCCAGCCCAGCTCAGACCAGCACTCCAGACCCAGTGGTCTTTCCAGCAACTTCTGTAACACTCCATATTCCAGTTCCTTGCCCTGTGCAGCCTCCTGGAGTCATGAAATGCTGTTGTCTCAAACTCTGGAGAGTTTCCTCTCATGTGGCCTCCTTGAACTCCTCAGTTCAGGAGCATGGAGCATGGAGGGGTGATTCAGTGCCCTACATGGCTGCTCATGCTTTCACTCCATGACATGGGACCATCGATGAAGGTCCTGGAGGTGCCCTCTTGCAATGAGTGAGACTGAACAGAACTTGGTTAGCCCTGAACTGCAGGGCTGCTCTGTGCCTGTTACCTCAGGACAGATTCCCAAAACAGGCAGCACTGGAATCAGTGCAGGGGTCACTGGCAAGATCACTGCATAGATCCCCTAGATCAGTGGCTTTGGAACCAATAGGAAAGAGTGGGAATGGCATGATTCTCACAACCATTGTGCAAGAGAGGGCTTATTGGGGTTGCTGGTAGGTGCCTGCTCTTACAGGTTCAGCTCTGTGGCTGCTGCAGCCTGCTTGGTCCCTGTAGAGGGACTGGTGACACTTTGGTGTGACCTCCTGACACACAGGGCCACGACTGTGGCGATGTGTCAAGCTGCTGGAGTTTTACTGAAGCAAATTTTGCTCCCCCTGTGTAGGTCAATGTTCGCAGAGAGAGCCTGGTGGAGGAGATCAGGATACGAACGAGTCAGTGTTAAACCCCTTGAGGTGCATCTATTCCTTCGCTGGATTCCAGCTGACAGATTTCCTCCTGTAAACGCCTTCACCAGGCTGTGCAGCAGTGGGTGGGGTGTCAGGATGACTTTGAAAGCTGTATTTATTCTTGTCTTACGCCCTTCCTTCCCCGGTGGGAGCCAAGAGGCTGCACTGCCTCCTGCACCATGCCCTGGCCCTTGAGAATGTTGCTGGAAAGATGTGGAAGTGGCTCTGGCAGATGCCAGCCCCACGTCGGCTGCAGTGACCCAGGGAACCCCGTGCTGGCAGCAGATCCTGGGGGTTTGGCTGCAGCTTCTTGTTCCCATCGCTTTGAATAACCATCCCAGCCCATCTCTCTGCTCTGGCTGCAGGGAGGTGACCTTATCCCCAGCAAAATGTAATGGCGCTGCTCCCAGAAACATAATAAACCTGTCTGTCCCCCGTCGTGACTCCTGTCTCTGCTTGCTGCTCGGGGCAGGGATTTGCTCACCTGCCTCATTAAGCCAGAGCTCTTTTTTTAAAGGTCATTGTAGATGTTTCTGCAGCTGTGATGTTTCCTGCTCCCTCTGGATACCCCTGGTGCTGCCAACCCCTGTGACAGGTGCAGAGCTGAGCCACCAGAGCAGGGTGGAGCTCCATGAGCGACCTCCCAGTCACAGATGTGATGGGTCCCCCACCCTCCTGTGAGTGGCTTGGGATGCCCCCCAGGTCCCTTCCCTGCTAAGCCACATTTTGCCTGATCTCCCCAAACCAGGTCAGTTTTTAAACCTATGGCTCTCTAAACAAGAGTTAGACATGAATAAAGAAACAATGCATTTTTTCTGTGCATAAAAAGGGAAGACAAGACAAGGGAGTGGGAGGGAGAGCAAGGTAAGAAAGGGGTAGGCAAGGGTAGACCAAGGAGGCAAAAGCAGAACAAGGCAAAGGAAGGAAAAGTAAGGCAGGGGAGGGGTAGGCAAGGCCTCCCTTCGCCATCCAATTTCCCTTGCTCCACCATCCCCAGTGTGCTTGGTCCCACTGGGGAGGATGGGAACCTCCAGGCAGCTACTGCAGTCCCCAATCTGCAGCTCCATCCCCTTGCACACAGGATTTCTTAAACTTCAGAGCCCCTGTGTTCATTTCAGCTCTGCATTGGTTTGGGTTCGGCTCTTGTCCCAGGGCACCTACTCCAGCTGTAGGCATTTTATATCCCCTCTGGCCCCACAACCTTTATTTAATAAACATTATGTATCTAATAACAGAATAAGAATAGAATAAAAGTACAGTAGTTCAAGAGCACAATAACCCATTAGTGCAATAAAAAAATGAAAGCATAATAGAATAAACTCATAAGAGAAAATAAAATAATAGAATAAAACTACTTTATTGCCTGTATTTTTTTAATTACTTTAACTCTAGCTCCCTGCGAGGCCGCACTCCTCCGCTCCTACCTGCGGGACCCCCATCCCCCAAGCAGTGCTCCCGCCGCCCACTCGGGCCCTGCACCAGCATCCGGCGCCGCCGCTGACGAACTTCCGCGGGACGGAGCCGCTTCCCCGCCAGGCACGGCCGCCAAGGGGCACGGCCCGGCCGAGGGCAACCGTGGGAGTCTCGCCTGGGCTCACGGGCGCTCCACGCTTCGGCAGCAGCAGCGGAGGGAGCCCCGTCCC
>VZRF01002878.1:451171-554977 GCA_013396875.1 Vireo altiloquus | reverse complement strand
TGCCAGCTGGGTCCGAGCTGACGGACTCGGCGCCACCGCCTCTGCCCCGCAGGTGCCCCCCGGGACCCGCCCAGCGCCCCCGCCGACCCCGCAGCGCCGCCCCCCCGGGCGCTGGGGCCGCCCCCGCAGGGTCCTGTCGGCTCTGCCCCGCGGGCCGAGGGCCGGCCGAGCGCGGCGTGCCCGGAGCAGGAGGAGTGCAGCGTGTCCGCCGACACCGTCCTCGTCCCGCTGCGGGCAGCTCTGGACGCCTGCCGGGCCACGGTGCAGGTGAGGCCGCGGCCCCTCCCGCCACCTCTGACCCCGCGGTGCAGGAGAGGCGGCAGGCGGGGCGGCCAACCGGGGGCTGCCTGTTCCCAGGGAACCTGAGGGGGGAAGAGAGCCGCCGGGGGCTTCGCAGAGCTGGTGGGGGCACATCCCCTTGCTCCCAGCTCACCTCTGCTTCCAGAAACAAGTGTGCAATGACATCGGGCGGCGGCTGACAGTGCTGGAGGATGCCTGGGCTCAGGGGAAGCTGTCGGCACCAGTGAGGAAGAGGATGAGCCTCCTGGTGCAAGGTATGGGGTGAACGGGGTGTGTCTGCACCAGTAGCAGGCCCTAGAGCAGAGGCACCCGCGGGACAGTGGATCCTTGGCCCCTGATGGTGTTCCCTGTCCTGGCAGAGCTTCAGCAGCAGCACTGGGACGCAGCTGATGACATCCACCGCTCGCTTATGGTGGACCACGTGAACGAGGTGAGCCAGTGGATGGTGGGCGTCAAGCGCCTCATCGCTGAGACGCGGGACCTGCCCACCGGAGAGACGGACGGCAGCGCTGACACCGAGCCCACAACTGAGCCTGCGACCGAGCCGGGGCAGGAGCCCTGACACCAGGGATGGGGCTGTGGACTGTGAGCGGGTCAGCCCCTGCCCAGGGCCACCGGCTGGAACAGGGTCCCTGCTGCTGGAGGGAGTCTGGGCACCCCCTCTGCCTCCCAATCCTCATCCAGGAAAAGAGGATTTTAATCATTGCGACATTTTAGTGGCGATTCATTATGTTTAATAAACGGCACCAACCTGCCCCTTCCCACAGTCTGCCTGAGGGTTCTGGCACTGACTGGTCCTGGGTCTCCCAGGGTCAGCAGGAGATGGGAGTGCTGGGTGAGGCCATGGCTGCTTCATCAGGCTTGGCCAAGGGGCTCTGGCCTTGGCAGGGTGCTCTTAACCAACAGGATGTCAAGGGAAGAATCCTCAGCAGCTGGCTGGAGCAGGCAGTACTGTGTGTCCTTACTGCACTGGTTAGCAGAGCTTGGCCCCTCATCTGGCAGTCGGGGGCCTGCAGCAAACGCAGAGCCCAGCCCTGCTGCAGGAGGGGCCTAGGCTGGCTGGGGAGGCTGACGTGCCAACAGTCCCTGGCATGAGCAAGGTTTGTGCTGCAGCCACAGCCCTGGCTCCCATCTGGGCACCTGCTGCCCGGGCACAGCTCAGACCTGAGTCTGGAACCCTAGAGACCTGGATGACCCAATGGACAGGGAGGTCCAGGGACAGACACATGCCCAGTCAGTGGTTAACTCTGCAGTTCCCACATTCACAGGACAGCCTCACCAGCTGCCTCCACCACAGCTGAGAACAGACCCCCAGGCCTTCACCACCCCTCACCTGCAGTGTCACCCTCTGCACCCTCCTGGTGCTGCTCACCCTCAGCCCTGACAAAGACACACACCAGGTTAGCTCAGGGGTTTCACGGTGTTTATTGATCAAGCATGAGCTCCTAGGCAATTGCACCAGCCACTTGTGCTAGAGCCTGAGGTGTCACACGTCCATCCCCAGCATCAGAGAGGGCTGCAGCCAGCTGGTCACGGTGCCAGCACCTCCACGAGGCCCAGGAACAGGCCCAGCCATGGCCTGGAGACGAGGAGATGGAAACTCAGATGTCCATCTCAAACTGGTCTTGATCTGCAAGGGCATGGATGGATACAGGAGCAGGGTTAGGATGGGGCTGGCTTGGCAGACACAAGCAGGCAGAGGGGGCAGGAGTACGAACTGGGACTAGGTTGGGATCTCGCCTTGTCCCATGCCCTGGGCAGGGTCCATGGACAGGGGCCACGGCCCAGGGCTGCTCACCTGGCATGGCCTCTTCGCTCTCATTCCGCTCCTTGAGCTCCTCCAGCTTGACGAGGCTGGACTGGGCCAGGGATGTGACACCGGGGGTCTGGGGCAGGCAGCAGGGAGGGGTCCTGGCCGCGGGTGAATTCTTGCACTCCAGCAGGAACTTGCGGTCGCAGATGATGTGGGTACCTGCCAAAAGCGGGGGGCTGTCAGGCACTGCTGGTCCTGGCCACCCCTGCCCCTGAGCACCTCTGCCCAGAGCAGGGGGTGGGACCGTGCTCATGGCTCATGGACATGTCTGGCTCTGGAGCCACCATGGGGCTTCCCACAAGGCAGCCTGTGACACCCATCCTGCCCAGCAGCTATTCCCCACATAATTCCTCCCCTTCAGGCTCCTGGAGCTCTGCAGGATGCAGCACAGGGCCAGGCCTGGGGCACACAGGGAGGCCCCACCCTGCTGGCCTGGCAGCAACAGCTTTGTGCAGCACCCTGTTCCAGGGTGGAGCAGTAAGGGGTGGGTATCCCACCGTGGGCACTCTGGGGACCCATTCCCATCATCTCAGCCAGCCACAGCTGGGTTCGATGGGACACCTCCTCTTCCAGCCTGCTGGGTGTGCAGTGCCCAGCTGGGGCACACACTGCCTCCTCCCCATGCTCCAACTGCCTGCCAGCAACGCCCGAGGTTGCACCAGCCTGTGTCCCCTGCCCATCCCTCCTGCAGCCGAGCACCAGTTCCCTGCCAGGCTCCAGCAGCAGGTGCAGCCCAGGGTTCAAGGGAGCCCAGAGCTCCTGTACAGCACCACAAACGTCTCACACAGCCCACACCTGCCATGGCCCCCCAGCACCATGCCAGGCTCTCCCACCCCAAAGCAGCTTAACTGAAGGCACATGATGGAGCCAGTGCCCGCAGGGTGGGCAGCTGTGGCACAACCCAAACATGCCCAGCTCAGGAATGAGGCACATGCTTCCCTGAGGACAGACAGCTAAGGACCTGCTCACCAGCTGACCCAGGGGGTCAGAAGGGGGAATGAGGACAGGTCTGGGGGAGCCCAGTCACTGCTGGTGAACGCAGGTGGGCATTGACTCTGATGTTACCCCCATGCTTTCCCTGGATCCACAGCCTGCCCTGAGGGACCAGCACTGCACTCACCAGCCCACTCCCCAGAAGCACAAGGCCCTGCCTCTGCCTGTGCCCCCCTGTAACCATGGGGCAGTGATGGTCCGAACTTCGAGCAGGATCTTCCTACAAAACTTTGGGGCTCCCCTTTCCACTTCAGTGGAGGCTGCTGGGGCCACTTGGATCTGGTACCCAGAGCAAGTGCCCATGCCCCCAGGGAAGGAGCTGCATGGGGGAGAACCCAGCAAGGGACCTGTGCAGCAAAGAGCTGCCTACGTTAGGCAGGACTGGGGTGGCCAAGGCTGTTCCAGGGACAGCCCCATTCCCATCCTGGCTCTTGCCCCTTGGTGTCAACAGAGTAGACTATGCCACCCACCTTGGAGCTGCAGCCCTCCAGGAAGGGGAGACAGTGGCTCCCCAGAATGGGGCAGGAGGAGGTGGCACTGCTTGCTGCAGGCAAGGAACCCACAGAAGTGGGCCCCCACCCCTCCCCTGCACCTCACCCCGAGAGCTCACACCTACTGCATCACAACACTGCTTGTTTTCAATACAGTTGCTGCTTACACATCTAGGGTTTTGGACTGGGTGATCTTTAAGGCCACTTCCAACACAAACCTTTCTGTGACTGATTCTGTGTATCTCTTGGTGTTGGCACTACCAGTGGGGCAGCAGCAGTTCAAATTTTTTTGCACTTTGTCCTCAAACACCAAGAAAAGTATCTGAATATACCATCCAGTAGTGCTTCCGAGGTTGATTTGCCTGCAGTACTTGGATATTGCTTGTGCAGTTTGGGTTTTCAGTACTTCTTTATGCTTTTACTGGGGAAACTCTGCTGTTGCACGTAAGGATTTGTCTGGATGAGGTGGAAGAAGCTGAAGTCTCCCCCTGGTCTGAGATTGATCCATTACATTAGACACTATGTGCACTGGAGTTTCCTGCTTAAGGAATGGATCCAACATTCCATGTGGTTACTGCATTGCTTTGGAGCAAAAGCAGAAATAAGCACAGTCCAAGTGCAGAAAGTGGAGAACTGGGTCAGGAATTAATGTTCATCTTAAGCAGTGTGCAAAAATACTCTTCTTCCTCACAGAAAGGACTTGAGGAGCTCTTAGCAGATTTACAGCATTACAAGAAGCTCAGGATTGAATCTATTACATTTTCCTCTAGTGGGAAGCACTTTCCTAAGATTTGCTTCTGGGCAGGTGAAGGAACCCTGCATTCACCTATCACTGTTGTCAGCCCTTCTTTGCACTCCTGAGCAAAACCTGATCTCTCAGGTGACATCCTGCCAAAAGTGCCAGAAGCAGCAGAACTAATCCAGAAGGAAAAAACCAGAACACAGAAGCAGGTCCACACCAATAAAAGGCTCACAAGTGGCAGGGGCAAGGACTCTGCAGACATCTGTGGCTCCAAACCCTCCCAAACCTGACTGCACCCACGTGCTCAGTGTGTGACTGTGGGGAGATGTGTCACTGGGCACGGCAGCAGCTACTGAGGACAATAACATACAGCCCTTTCCAAAATTCTCACACACAACCTATAAATGCTGTTTGCCTTTTATTGAGTATTCAGGTAAATATTTCACATTAGTACAGGCTACATAAAGTAGAGCCACTATACGACATGAAATTTACTCAGCTTTTCCTTTTAAGTCTGTAAACAATTATACAGTTATTTACCACCCTAAAAGGTCAAAATCATGTCATCAGCTAGTTCTCTGCTGCATACAAGGAGCATTCAGTAGTGTTTAGCCAAAAGCACTAGTTTTGTCTCCTTTTTAAGTTTGATGTGGCTAAACTAACTGGAGAACAGAATTTGTATAGGTAAGTCAATTTGTTCTTATACAATGGGCAATTGAGATTCCATTGTTACAGCCCACAGAAAATCACTTAGTTAGGCACATGAAAAAAATCCCCAGGGTTCTTCAAGGTCATAAAGATTCCCAAACCAGGCTAAAAAAGGACAGACCCCCTTAAATCAGTTGACGTACTTGAGATGCATGTTTCCAATGTGAGGTGCCCAGGTGCCAGGCCAAATCTACAGCAAGAAATAAAAAGACAAATCTATTATAAAAACAAATAAAGGTTCCTTTAACAGTGTTTTACCACTGAGGGCGAGCATAAGGCTTCCCTCAAAATACAACCAGACTGTCCAAAGGCAGGAGCTCTCCAGCTCTGGCCAAGGTCTGACTGACAACCTGCAAGGTGCCGAGTATGGATAAAAACCCTCTCACTTGTCAGAGTCCATTACCTGGCTGAGCAGTCTTGAAATGCTGCTTGTTTTACCTGGAAGGTTTGGTACCTACAGTGCCATGGATATTTTATGAACACACACACAGAGTAGGGAAAAGTCATGCAAACAATCTCAATCCTAGTTTCAAAGAACTGAAAAAACCAAACGTGTCACCCAGCCAAAAGTGGGTGTCACAGCACCGTATAAAGCCCCAGGAAAGCACAGGGGGGAAAAGGCAGCCACACTACCTGCTGAGCATCAGTACATTCTGTTGAGTTCTGGACAACTTTGATCATGGGATTCCAGGCAGGATCTGGAGTATGGAGCCCGTTAAAGAGGGGCCCTCCTGGGCCATCTGCCAGCTGGGGGTGCGAGGGTATCAGAGTGCCACCGTACATGGAGATGGGCAGGCCCTGAGGGGACAAGAGAGCAGTGGTGAAGGACGTGGGAAGGGTGGCTGTAGGAGCACACAGAGCCAGGTCACCTCCACAGGTAATGTTCCACTAATGGCAGGAATCTCAGCACTGTGAGGGAACACCAGGGCAAGAGTATGGAACACAGTGACTTCAGAGTTGGAGATTCCAGCCAGCTTAGCCATTTTTCTGAACTTACACCTAGCAGAGGCTGCAGCACCCACAGTTTTCAGATAAGCCCACAATGCCAGGCCAGCAGCTGAACCCTCTGAGCTCAGTGTTCCCTCCTCTCTGCAGCACAGGACAGCCACAGCACACACAGGGCTGCACTGAGCCAAACAGATTGGGTTCAAGATTTTCTCTAATTACTAATGGCCACGTAAAATAATTCTGCCTGTTCAGAAAGAGCAAGTTAGGGAGGAGCTTTCTGCAATTAGGAGAATTCTTTTCTTATGTGTCAATGGCTGCTGCTTTGCCACACAAATGCCAAGAGCACATGCTATGGCTCCTTCTGAAATATGCTGGGAGTCCTCTCCTCCTGCCACTGCCCTAAGGAAGCCATGTGGTGTTGTAGCCATGATTTGTGCTGAAAGAATTAAGCAAACTTGTAATGAGCCTCAAGAGCTGAGCAAGCTTTGTGAAACATTTCCAGGAGACTGAGCTTCAGAGAGACAAAACACTGGACAGTGATGAAGGCCTTCAGCTGCTGACCAGAGAGTATCTGCAACCCACAAACGCTGGCTTTGTCTAGACCTGCCTCCAGGCTTGGGCACCTTTTCTGGTCAGTTCTGGGATGAAAAAAGGTCCAGGACTGGGGTGATGAGCAATGGCAGCAGAAGGGCACATACAGAGTTTGAAAAGGCAGAACAGGAGATGCAACAAAGTCAGGCCCAGATCATTTCATAAATCCAACTCTCTGTAACTTACTTTAGAAAAATCCACAAAACTATTTGGCATAGGTTGGTGGAAAATATTTGAGGGAGCCACTATTCCAGAATCATCTCTCTCCATTGGCTGATGCTGAGAAAACGTGCCCGGGTCCGACAGCTGCTGATGCATTGGATGACTTCCCATGACAGGCTGAGACCAACCTGACAAGCCTTCTGCAAAGAGATTAAAAATGGCTGATTACATTCACTGCAGACACTTGAGTAGAACTCAGCAGCTGCACACACCTAAGGCCACCCAAAGGCACCCTGAAAACACACAGCCACAGAGGGATCTCAGGTATCCAGACTAGGGTGGAAAAGATGGGGACTACCACCAACTGTGAGTTCCACTGCAAAATGGCTAAAATCCAACAGAGCTCCCAACACTACCTGTAAGCACAAAAAGCTTTTCTTGAAAGCCCAGGGCAATGCTGAGACACAAGTTAACCAAAGGGTGGGGGGCTTCACTGAAGAATATAACAAATGCAGGACTCAAACGTTTGTATTCAAAGTTACCAATGGAAGCACTCTACACCTCAAATGGTGCACCTCCTCCTTCCCACAAAATCCAATTACCAGGAAACTGAACATAAAACTTCAGCTGTTTCAAAGTCATTCTTTGGGAATCAAAGCTGCCTGGAACAAAAGTTATCCCATACATGTTCAAGAGTCATGAGGAAATCAATGCAAAACCCAGCATCTACAGCTCTGTGTCCCTGGGTGCATCAGCTGCACCTCAGCTGACACTGTAAAACGGGAGTGGAAAACGAGAGAGAAACCTGGACAGAAGGAGCCAACAGTCAGGCCTGGAAACAGCCCCCTTAACAGATAGAAATTGTTTACTCTAAGCTCTGGATCATTCAGAGGACTCCATATGAGGCCTCTGCACCATTTCAGGCTCACATGCACCCGGTGACTTGATCCAGGCTGGGTGAGAACCACCAGCATCAGGAGGGGAGACCACAGTGCTTCCATTGACCTGTGCTCTCCCCTCGGGATGCACATGGGAGTACAGACTGTGGAGCTTTACTCCTCCTCTCCAGCCCTCCTTCCAAACGCAGCCCTGGCAGTTCCTTCGCAGCAGCTGTACAGGAGACTCACCGGACACGCTGTTCACCCCGAAGGACCAGATGCCACTGTGACCCACGGGAGCTGTGAAGTTGGTTCCCAAGGGCGTGGGAGTGACAGAGCCTCCCTGCCGGATCCTGGCGAGCCTCTCGGTCCCGATGGGAGGAGGAACCTTTCGATCTTGGTTGGCGTTACCCGTTTTTGGCTGGCCCAAGTTAGCAGGTACAGAAGCAGCTGAGAGGGGTGAAGATGATCCTGAGGAAACTGATGGAATAGGAGATTCACCTGCTGAAAAGAGTATTTCTCTTGCTTAATTACACACAAAGTAGCAAGCGTAATTGCCATCCCATTTATTTCCCCAATATTATCTCAAAGCAAATGATAAAATGTTTTAAAGGTTTTTTTGGCAAGCATTCTTCAAGTCTTTCACAGAAATTGTGTCTAGGAATTATTTTAACTCTAAAATCAACATTGTAACACAAATGCTTTCAGCCATCAGAATCATGATATTCTCATGACATAGAAGTGTATCTAAATTAATTACCAGAAAGAATAAGAAACATGGAAGAGTTTCAGGAAGAGGTGAAAACATCAGCCAAAATACCATAAATATCTAAACAGCCTGGTTTTGATATCTACCACTTCCAGCAGAAGAGAAATCAGACAGCTTCCCAAAGCCATAGGTGTGAGCCAAGAGCATAAAGTCCCACCAACTTCAGAAGTGTCACTGACTCTCCTTGGGAAATCCAACTTCCTTTGAGCACTCATTTAAACATTTTGGTTCTTAAACTCAGAGTGGCAATGAAGTTGCATGCAGTGACATGAAAAACCTCTTCAGCTAAGATTCTGAATCAAAGACCCACATTTTCTGTAAAGCTACTTCCATGTTCTTTCAATTAGGAGGAAAACCCACTGTTACCTCAGATGATGCTTAAGGATTTTGGAACATTTTAAATATAATTCCACACCCCAATTTAAAAAAAAAAAAAAAAAAACAAAGAAAAAAGGCAAGTATAATTTGAAACCATGGCAAACATGACATTTTCACCTAATATTGCACTCATACTACTTAAAGGGGAATCTTTAGCTTGGTGTAATCACCTCCACTCCCCCACAGCTTATGCCCTCTCCTCTCAAGAGCCTACAATGACTCATTTTTTTGCCCATATATGCCTTTAGCAATGCTACCAGAACTAGTGGCATGGGAAAAACCCCACAAAATAGCAGAGCTTGGGATTTGCACGCCATCCTCACAGCTGCTAAAAGCAATTGGAAAGCATTTTGTGCATTACTGGGTAAGTTCCCCTCAAGTTAGAAATCTACTAAAGACAGTAGCTATGAATTTATAGTTAACTAAGACAGACCCATGAAGTTCCTACATGAATTTGTTGCGCTTGTCCAAGGATGTGGTGAAAAATGCTGTCTGTTAAAGCTGGGAGTCCCAACAGGCGCTGGCCCTTGAAGGTAAACCCGTGCTCCTTGTATGTTTGCTGAAAAGCCTGTCAAAGGACCTGAAGAAGAAGTTGTAGAGCTGTTGGATGGATCTAGAGAGGGTAAGCCTGAAATAAACATAAATTTGATTAAATATCTCTCTTTGGGAACCTGCTTCAAAGCACCAGAGAAAGCTAGTGCTCCAAATATAATTAAAGCATCTCATCACCTTTGGGGGCATCTGCACATGGTAAGGTCATTTTACAGGTGCATGATTCTCCCTTAGAAACCGCAGAGGCATTTCTGGAGGCTCTCTGGTTTGGCCTCAAGTTATAACAAAAACAGCCATCCCTTTGGTCACTGAAAGAAAATGATCTTAGCAGGGAGGGCAGAGCAGGGAAGCTGGGAGTGGCCACGATCTTTGCTTACAAAAAGCCACACAAATCCAACAGGGATACAGGGCTCTGTGAAAGTCCCAGGGGAATCCCACCAGGGAAGCAGTTCTCTGCAGGATGGGCTTTGCCATCCCATAGGTACCTTCACGTAGAGATCAGTCAGAGCACGCTGTGGCCACTGAGACAGGGCTGACGTGGCACAGCACCACAGGGGAGGGGGCTGCTTCCTCCAGGGACGTGTGAGAGGAAGAGAGAGATGGAGAAAGAGTTCAAAGTCCCACAAAAATTATTAGCAAGGGTGAATTACAGGGTTTTTTTAATAAGCCAAAGCTTTTAAGTACTTTTCCAAAACGTTGTAAAAGCTCTTTTCACAAGTTATTACCTGAAAGCAGAAATGGGCATGGCCAAAAGTTCACCTGAGTTTAGGGTTTAGTTTCAAGGGCCTATTAAACAAGATTAGTTTCAAAACCATTTAAACATTTCAAAATGACCACAACCAGGACCAGCCTATATCGCTGCAGAGTGAGGTTCAAGGTTGTATCTACATACACCCCACCACCAACAGCAGTACTGCCAGGCAGTACCTTAGGTCAGAAACTAGAGGGGCACCTTTCAGTGCCTGGATAGTTCCTGAAAGCCAGGAATTACCAACCAAGTCAACCTGATTTACTCCTTCCAAAAGTGCCAGATCCAACCTGCTCACATGGACAGAAATGATTTGTTGGACTTGAAGGAGGTATTTTTCTCACTACCCAAAGGTTAAAAAGAGAAGTCTCCCTTATAGCCAAGGAGAAACATATTCCCCTCCCCAGTGCTCAGCCGAGGGACCCTCAGCATGGGAGGACAATCTCCCTGGGTTTGTCACAGCACAAACTCCATGGCTCTGAGGAGGATGCCAGTGCCTGTGACTGCAGCGTGGTTGACCTGAGTTGGTCTGGAGTTGCAGCCTGGCTCCAGCAAGGAGCTCAGGCCTAAGCTGATGGCAGCACTCGCAGCCCAGGGCCCTCTCTGGGCATCTGCTGTGGAGCCACTGACTGGACACTCTGGCCAACCCTGACTGGACACTCTGGCCAACACTGACTGGACACACTGGCCAACCCTCCATCCACAAAGGTGGCAGCCAAAAGGCCCCTATGGAGGCCAATTCCACCATGCACCAAAACACAAACCACACAAGATCTCCAGTCTGCCCCAGGCAGAAGAGTTACAGAGCTCAGGGGCACTGCTGGGTTCCTAAACAGAGAACAAGGCAGGGATTGTGACAAAAGCAGCTCTCCTGCAGGACAGGGATGCCCAGCTGTCTTTTGATGGCTCAGTAGGATGATGGGTACACAGCTTTTGGATATATAGCTTGTAAAGTGCAATGACTGGACAGTCAAGACCACTTCAGCACTGCTGGATATTCTCCATCGGCTGAAGGGAGTGTGACAGCCAGAGATGCACAAATCCAGAGGAGTAAGGTCACAAAGAACACTTTTTAACATTATCTTGTCTTTATAAAAGTAGATTAAAAGCTTAGCTCGATATTAAAAATGGCCATTCTGAATAATGACTTACCAAATCCTGACTGCAATGACAAGCTTCCTATTTGTGTACTTACCAACAAAATCAGGTTTTCTAATACTAAAATCTCCTGCAATACCATACTCTGCAGTTACTTGGGCTATGAACTCAAACTCCTCATCATGCTCTGAAGGCATAACTGAGCTTTTGAGTGGAGTGTATTCATCTCACACAAACTCTGCTCAAAATTCAGTTTATCCAAGACCCCAGGCAGAGGTTGGTTACTGCACCATTACCCACACACCTTTAGAGAAAGGGCCACAGCACTTGGTCACTGTGTGAAACAGAGTCCAGCCATTTCAGTTCCATACTCATGTGCTGCTTCCTAAGTTGGTGTATTTCAAGTTTGTGACCCTTTTAATAAGCAAGGTCTTAAAACACAGAGTACAGAAGTAACAAGTAGATTTCTTTTGGTCTTCTCCACAGCCTCCCCACATGGCTGGGCTAAGCTTGCTCTCAACTGCAAACTGCCAGGACAAGCAACCTAAAAATGTTAGACAAATAGGCCATTTCCAGAACGGATCCACAGCTGGTGAGATCTGTAGAGATATCTGTGCCTTAAAGCAACTGGTGAATCAGAGAAAACTCAAGCTGCAGCTGAGCTTGCCCATGAACAGGAAAAGCAGACAACTCTAACTCCACCCTGAGGTGAGAACTTAACAAAAAGCTGGTTTAGGACACAACCAAACTATATTAAATCCTCACCAAATCAGTTTAGATGTGATCCCTTACAAATATTGATTTGTGGGAAAAATTTTGCCATAGGCCAGCTGTGAAAGAGAGGCACAAAATGCAAACCTCTGCCCCTTCAAGTGTAAAGTCACAGCTGAGATCAGAGGATCGGTGTCCACCTGCTCTTACCAACCCCTCTCACCACACGGAATTGCCAGGCCAGGCCCTGGCTGACCATCATGCTGCTGGTCAGAGTGATGCCTTAGGTTTTAACTTTTAGATTTTGCAAATTCTGCAGTGCCCAGTGTAACTCTGCAGTTCCCTGGAGCTCGTTCAGTGCTGTTCTCTCATGCTCACACTGACGTAACAAAGCCTCTCCAGCTCACTCTCCAAGGACACCCAGACCCTCCTGGGCCCAACAACTGCAAACCTTCATCTTGGGGAGAGGGGGGCAAGCTTGGGCAAATTCCATCCTTGCCTGGCTTCTGCTTGGGGAATTGATGCTGATATCAAAGTGGGAAGAACTCGGGAGCTGTCATTGTCCATTTTGGGATGCACTGAGGCAGGAGCCTCTGGAGCCCAGAGTGTGACCTCTGAAGGCCTTCTGAATAAATACCTCCTTTATTCCCTTATTCCTGTCTAGTCTCTGTTTCTAGATAGCCATTTAAGGCATCAAGAGCACGAGCAGAGACTGACCCTTCTCTCTCCTTCCCAAAATCTCATGAACCCTGTCACCAAGCCCTACAGAAACAGCCATGGAAGTCCCCAGTTCAGGCCACCTCGGAGGCTGAGCTGAGGGCAAGGTCCATTCCCCTGAGACAAGCTGGTGAATGAGAGGGGTGGACAGACCACACTCAGGCTCCGAGGGAAGGCAACAGAGAAGTCCTCAGCCTACTGCAGTCACTCTTTTCCTCTCTATCACACCTTCCAAACACCTTCTTGTCCTCAAGCTCCCCTAACACCCCCCCTCCTCCTGGGACATTTAGATTCTGAAACAAAGGTGATCAAAAGTAGTATGAAGTAAAATGACATTAAACAAATCAACCAAGGAGCTGACTAACCAGTCACCTCTTGCCAGGCACAATTTTAGCAGCACACTGCCTATTCGCAGTTTTTCTTCACTTTGCAATATCCTAATCAAATCCTAACTCAGAAAAAGTATGTTGTGTCCAAATACTTTTGAGCTTCAGTTCAGAACTTCACAAATATCTCCCCCAAAGTCAACTGTGAGAGCTCTCCTTGGCTATCTACCTACCCTTTCTAAGGGCAGAAACAGATCTACACTGGTTTTTAAATACTTACAGTCACTTAAGGATATATAAAGTAAAAAAGGATATATAAAGTAGAAATATAAGAATTTTTCCCCCATTACAAATAGATGGTCTTAACATAAGGGAACAGTAAAACACTTTGGTGCTGTGGGAAGCCCCAATCACCTGTGTTTGCACATGCAGGATGTCATCATCAGGGATCTCAGCAGATCCCATTGGCCATGAGTTTCCTTTCCCAGGAATTATTTCAGCAACAGCTAAACCCAGTTTAGAGCACTGTAGAGGAAAAGCTGAGCCATTGTCAAGTGGTTCTGGAGCCTGCTGGGGGTCTGTCAGCTCTTTATTAACAGTCTCTGATGAACAAGGTCCAGTTACTTTATCATACACGTCTGGTTCTGCTTACTATGCTGAGACTGAACATGGCACAGCGTTCTAGGTGTGCCCTTGCTTTGCAGAGCTATACAGCCCAAATTAAACAATTAAGAACACTAGAGTCACAGCAAACAGCCCAGTTTTGTGGTTAAAGCCAGTCAGAGAGAAGTGTTCTGGTTTGCAGAAGTCCTGCATATCTATCAAGCAACTGAGAGGAAAGGGAATGCTGAAGATCTTCCTTTCCTTACTATCACATCTTTCAAATGCTTTCTTCTCCTTTAATCTGAAAGTCAAACTACTTGACTCGTCTCAGCCCAGCATTCAAATCCTGAAGCTTTAGCCCAAATACCCAACACACACTGTGAGGATAAGGATGACTCCAGAGCAAGGCTCTCCAGATACCCAGCTCCAGGGCACCCCACAGCCACCATGGCAAGGACAAAGGGGTGGCACAGAATAGATCTCTTGAGAGTTCCTTCCAACCAAACGGCTGCTGTCTGCAACATAGCTGGAGCACTGAGAAGATAAAAATCCTGCAGGCAGAGCACAGCAAGGGCAGGGAGCTCAATGTCAGTGTTCCTTATGCATTTCAAATAAATCCAGATGTGCTAGTTCTGCTATACTGAACTTCTGAATAAAACAGCCCCTGCAGTAGCACACCAATAAGCTCCACAAATAAGCTTATGAAAATCTCAGAGCCAAATCAGGAACCAAAAGGCACAGAGAATTTACCCTCACTGAGTCAAGCTGGAGTCTCACATACAATATGGAGCACCTGCATGCAGTCACTGCTGCAGCTGGAACCTCCAGGTGTCCTCAGGTTTGTTGTCCACACTGTGTTCCATTCCAACACAAAACCTAAAATTGATGCTACGCTACAAACAGGTGGAAGCATTCCTGCCTCACACAGAGGACAAGCAAAGCAACACCTGCAATCTTCCCAACACCTAACAGCCTAGAAGAGCCGAAGAAAAAAAAATCATAAACATTTTAAAGAGCACTTGGAAAAAACAGGCCATCCTCATTACATGAGCATTCTCCAGCTGTCATTTGTAGACTACTTCTCCATCAGTATGATGATCAAAGTGCAATGGCTGAAGAAATAATTTTGTCCAGTGCACGATCTTAATGACTTACCTACAGGACTAGTTGAAACCCGCTGGGAAGGTGGCCTGAAACCAGGAGCCTTGGAGTTGTCGGGATGGACATTTTCCACATGTCCTAGCACAGAGTTATTCAGAAAGGTAGACTGAACAGTAAATGATGGGTCAGCTGCTGCTCGGGTAGAGAGTGGACAGTCTCCCCATGCTTGGTTAGCTGGCACCTGGTTGCTATCAAAAAGACTACTAAAGTGATTGAAGAGCGTTGCTGGCCCAAAGGCAGGAGGCAATGATTTGTTTGCTGGGTTAATGTGCATCTGAGAACCGTTCATAACGTTCATGGCTGACGAAAGCTGCACTGCAGCAGGTGGACCTTGAGAAGGTGTTAAAGGAACTTGATTCGTAACAAAAATAGACTGAGGATCTTGATGGAGGTTTGCATTTGGTACCACTGAATAGAAAGAACCTCTGGACTGCATCCTGTGAGTAACTCGAGGTGCTGGTACAGCTACTTGAGGTAAGTTACTGTTGTCCTGATTATCTGCAACAACTGACCTGGGCGACGCTAAGCTTAAAGGAGCAGTTTCTGAGCTGGATGAAAAAGGCATCGACATGGAAGGGCTGATCTCGGGCATGCTGGTTGGCAGTATTTCATCTTGGGCGTTGTTGAGCGGTGCGGGGCTGCTCGCCGGGCGCGTTTCGGTGCCTCCCGAGCTGCTGCTGGCTGCTGACACACTGCAACTGCTTGCGACTGAAGCTGGTGCACCCGTGCTCGTGGGTGGCTGCTCGGGGGTCGACACCTTCTCCTTGGGTGCCGAGCCAGCCGAGAACGAGTCCGCTTTCATGGCGGAATGCTGCGCTTGCGGAGCAGTGGATGGCAGAAACGCTGGGGGCACTTGCCCGTTGTTTGGGGGGGCAGAGGAAGCTGAGGGCAGAGTGTTACAGGTGCTCGTCACAGTTGAGATGGCTGTTGCTGCAGCGCTCGTCTTGGGGACGCACGCAAAGAGCTGCTTCCTGACCGAGGAGGGAGTCCGGTTACTGGTCACACAGAGCGGCTGGGTGGAAGCAGGAACAGACGAGACGGTAACGGGACAACTGGACGTGGCTAATCCAGGAGACTCCGTCTGCAAAACGTTTCCGTTCTGAGTACCTACACGACTCGAACTATTATGCTTTGGAGAGCTGTTCGTGCTGCCAGGGTTAACTGGTCTCACCGGGAATGGTCCCCAAGTGTTCGGTGAAGGTGAAAACGTTCCTCCAAATTGGGCCATAGGTAAGCGAGGGTGCCGGATCTGTTGCATAGTTTGGGCAGCCAGCAAGGCAAAATGAGGGTGAGAATAAGCAAGAGGAAGAGACACCGGAAAAGATGAGCGCACGTTCGCTGGAACATTCTTGTTTAGTTTGTTAGGAGGCTGGAAAGTAGATAGTGTTGATGACTGCGATGTGACCAGGGGCGGTGCTCCGAGAGGAAACGAGTTCTTGTTGGAAGCAGTCGCAGTACTGACTCCAGATGAAAAGTTTGCATGGATTGATTTGGTACTCGAAGCAGGTGTTCTTATATGAGTTTTAGGAATCAAGTCTTCCAGTTCCTTGGCAGGATCTTGAATAAGGGCATTGATGAGTTGCACTGCATATCGCGTGGACTCTGTACCACCCCTAGATTAAACACAAACAGATTTATCTTTCGCAAAAGGAAATCTCACTTTGTGCAATGTTCCATAGCCTCAATCTTACACTGATCTGTAAGTCTATTGGAAGTTTACTGCAGTAAATTATTTCTTGACTTCTGTGTATCTTAAGGATTATCTTTGAAGTTGATTGGCAGCAGGAATGAATGTTCTATTCTAGAACAAAGCTAAATAGATCCTGCCTTAGAAAGCAAACGAACTTTTCAATAAATGACACTGTGGACTAACTCAAGACTTACATTTTGAGATACTGTACCTTATAGTGATCATTCTCTCTCCATTCTTATCTTTTTGCTTATCAACATCAATGTGGGCACCAGTGACATCTTGAATTGCTGTGATGTTGCACCCACCTCTTCCCATTATTCTAGATACGACAGAAGCTGGGACTGATAATTTCTTTGACCTATATGACAAAGAAAGGTGTGAAATGCATTCAAACTTCAAAGACAGACAAAACCCTTTTGCTGTCTGACAATGGCTTAAGTAATATTCTTAAGGGCGGTAAGTGGTTTTCTGCTGATCCTTTCTTCACCCTTTGGAGCCTCTCTCAAAGTCCCCCACTCAAATTACTCATCGTCCTCAGAAACTGACAATGACTCTCCAGAAGCATTTATTCCACCACTCTTCTAACACAGATATATGAGTCTCACACTGCTTCAGAACCAGTTTTGGATTTTATCTTACCTTGGGTACCTCTCCAAAGTCAGACAAATCCTTAGCTTATCAACCTGAATTTACACAAACAGCAGTTTCAAAGATAAAAGCCCATGGCTTAGCTACTTTGACCATTTCTAGCAAGGAGAAGGTGGCTTTCCAGTGTTTTCCCAGTGATCAGCTCTGTAATACCACCTGCATCCACAACCTTTCAGTATCCACCTCCTTCAGACCTCAAGATCTGGAAGTGAGAGTCACCAATAAACAATGGCGGGTGAAAGCAGGTGAAGGAGTGCAGTGCTCTGATTTAGGGAGCTGCTGGAAGCCCTTGTGATGGTAGCCTGGACTTGCAGAAGCAGGCTCACTGTCAGGCCACAATGCTGTCACCAAAGTCAGTCAGTTCAGGGTTTTCCTGATTCACATGGTACTGGTGGGTCAGAGCAAGCACACAGTATTGGCAAGTGTCTGAACACAAGCTCTGCTTGCATGCAGACCTCAGGTGAGGTCTCTGGGCCACCACTGTCCCCACACTTTAAGGTGTGTTGGACCTCTTGCACTCAATAAGCTGCTTTCAGGCTTGCTACTGATGTGCATTGGCTCGAAGCTGAACAATTCCAGGGGATTCAGGGGAGTTTCAGAAACCACAGCAGTCACAGGCGCAGGTGCCTCTGAATGTGGTACAGATCCCCACCACCCCCTGGAAAAGCTGCCAGCTTCACCTAGCTATTCCAGTCTTGGAAACTTGTAAGTAACTTGATCCTCAGTGAATTGTTTGTCACTTAACAGGACTTAGAGGAAACCTGTTTTATTTTAAACATCTAAACACACGGAAATGTTCTAAAACAACATCTCATGTTGCCAAGGTGTTTTTTCTTTCCCCCATTCCTGCCAGGACAGCACACTACAGTCCATCCCGTCCCCAGCACCCCACTGCATGCACCCAGCTCTATCCCAAGGCCGTTTCATGCTTTGGCTTTTCTTCCCCACCTCCACTTCCAAGGCTCCCCTCTCAAGACAAACATCACAGTCACTCCCTCCCCAAACCAGAATGCCACCATCACCTAAGTTTCAAGAACACCCATATTGCTCACAAGGCTCCTGAATGTACCTTGGTCTGCTTCTACCTCAGCTCACTGGGGACCTCTGGCAATTACTCAAGGAGGCATTTCCCTTCCACCCCAGTGCCCAGTCCCCTCCCACCCATAGCTGTTTCCTTCCCTCCCTCCCAAGGCTGATGGTTTTGACCTAGAAAATGTCCCAAAAAGTACCTTTTTGCTCCAGAACAGCAGCGCCCTCCTCTCTGCAGCTGAAATTGCTCAATTGGTGTTGGCTGCAGAGTGTTGCTGGGGGGAGGGTCTTTCAAAACTCTGCCCACTTGCCTGTTGGGGCAGAAGGGATGTTTGCATGGGTTACTTTGATAGACATCCCTTCTAGCTGGGGGTCACTCACAGGGAGAGGGAAGAAAAAGAATTCTTGTTGAGATCAGGAGAGGCTTTAGCAGAGGGAGCTCCGGGACACTGCACCCGCGCATCTACGGTCACCAACAACGCTCTTTGGCAGGACACACTTCCATCAGTCAGGGCATGGCAAACACCAGTGCAGAACACTGTATGGAATGTTCCTTATGGCACAGGGCCTGATTCCTCAGGATAGGTCAGGTTCTGGATGACATGTCAAGAACACTGCCAAGGCCAACACAAGAGCAGACAACACCCATGTGAAAATCTGGGCTAAGCCAAAGAGATTCGAGAGCCTCAGGAAAGAAGGAGCAGCCCCAGGTCAGAGGGGGTCAGGGCTGTCTGAGGGGGTCCTGCCTGCCTGACTCCCCAGGTGGGGGCCAGGCTGCCACTACACACCCAGCAAGGCCACCTCACTGTGGAGAGCCCACTGGTGACCGCATCAAAAGGTGGAGACCAAACCAACTCTAAGGGTTCAAACACATACATTTTCATATTAAACTGCCTTTTAAACCTTTATTAAGAACAGTCTATGGCTTCCACTAATCCAAATGGACTAAGCCCTCTGTACAATTATGTTCTTTGTACATAGCCTAAAATGCTCCAAAATGAGCACATCTGGTCATTGCCACTGCAGAACACAAAAGCAGGAGGGCTTCCTACGTGCACCCAAAGCTTCTGACACTGGCATGTTCATGCTGTATTCCTTTTTGATACAGAGAACAAGAAAAGCAAATCCAGATGATCATTCTAATTATGAGCAGTAGACAACATAAAGGTTACAGAAGAGATACTGGGGTGTTAATGGCCATACAGTAAAACCCAGTACATTTTCAAAGGAAAGTAAATCTTTAAATCTGACTGTATCTCTAAGCACTCACTTCAAGGTGACGCAATTATCCATTGAATCAGTGATCAAGGTCACTGCTCAAAGCACAATGAATTTTGGCCTTGAAGAGATCATTCGCCTCTACTTGCATCCACTCTGCCTTTAGTTCATGGGCAATCATATGCTGTAGGGCTTTTCACTGCCCTCTGCTCCCTTCTCCTTTTATCTTGTCCCCAATCCTTTACTCCACTAAAGTCACAGGTTTTCTTTATTTTCTCATGCCAAATACAATGTTTATGTCATATTCACATTAAGTTAGTGAGAAGCTACTACAACTTAGGGCTGCAGCCTAAGCTTGGTTTTCCCAGCACTGCAAGAGAAAGTGGGGTGGATTTTCTTAAAAGTTAATTCTTCAGTTATATGACCTTGCTGGACATTCTGTACTTGAGAATAATTTACAAGTTAAAAAGCTCACAGACAGTTTTTAAACATAGTAATAAAGTCTTTACCTTCTAACCACTTCTTTCCAGCCTTCTTCTCTTTTCTGGCCTCTTTTTGGACTGGTCAGATTCAGTTTTACGTTTGGAGAGGTCAGAGGAAGGGAAACAGCCTTATAAGTAGTCGACAAAGAATTCGAATGACCTTCACCATCAAGTCTGGGAACAGAAATGTGCTGATTACAAATTACAGAATAAAATGACAGCATACAGTTTACATTCCTGCAGCTTAAAACTAGCAGTATGAGCTGTTTCCTTTCTTATTTTCTACCTGGAGGAACTGCTGGGTGACTTTGGGGAGGGTTTTGTTTTTCACCTTTTACTCCAGTCTATACCCTTCAATCAAAAAGCAGAGTGTTAAAAGTCATGAATGAAGTAATACCAGAAGCACTAAGGACATTAGTATAAAACAGTTTTAATAGGTGGTACACAGCCACTTGGGTATCTCCTGATGATGTGTCTATACCGTGTTCTCCCTTCTTAAAGAGTTTTTAAGAACAGGTACTTTGGTAATAGTATCTCTTTCTTACTAAATACTTAAAAATGTCTGAGTTTTAGCTCTGTCACAGATTCCTATAAATTGGTTCTAGCCCTCACCCCCCATTTTATGAAGGGGTAACTGAGGTATTTGAGCATATTTATGTTGCAGCAGCTTCATTTGGAAGCAGGTGCCAGATATTGTTACCTATGCTAGTACTGCTCCAGCAATAATATAATGATAAGCAAAGTCTGGAAAGAGAAAAAGAAGGAGAGAGCAGACAATCTCTTGTTGGCTTAACTGGTCTCTATGGAGGTGAAAACAGAAGCACTAGGAGCTCTTAAGTTCGTCTGCAGCACTGAAACAGGCAACAGTCTTCACCACTCACTGACAACCTGGCCTTGTGTGATTCCACCAGCAAATTATGGCATAGCTCAAAAATGTAGAGGCCCTCATGCTCCAGCTCTCTTGGTAAGCAGCACTCCTCTATCATACGCAAGCTTTTATTAATCCCTTTTATTCCCCATTCTTTACAGCATTTATGTTTGCTGTGTCTTCTCGCAGGCAGACTGTTTGCACTACATTTCATACAAACTTCAGGGATGTCACCACATCTCAGTAACCCAAGCATGGGGATTACATGAAAAGCAAAGATCAGACAATAAGGCTTGTAAGATAGCAGTGTTTTCTCTCTTTACCTTAGTAAGTTCTAGCTCTCTGATAACACACCTAGCCAAGGCATTTGCAAGTTCTGTGGAGAACTTGACCTCAGACAACTCTAAGACTGAGGCAAAGAAAACAAGAAAATGCATATGAAAGAAAAAAATAAAGTCCACTGGGGAGTATCAATTCCAGAGTAGAATTGATGCCTGAAACCCAAGGCATCGGAATTAAAGCTTTTTCCTGCTTTATCTGAAAATATCTAGGTATTTTTCAGAAGAGCATCATTATGCAGTCTGAGTTGCAGTTTCAATTACAGCATCATTGTCATCAGCATGTCTGTGACAGAAAGAGCAAACTTGGAAATGATTTTGAGATGATTTTGATGCAAAGGCCAGAGAAGCCACCTGCAGAAGTTCATAAATATACTAGCCCCATTTTGATGTTTACATACTGTCTCTAACACAAGAACCACCTCTAACAAGAGTCAGAAGGATGCATTTAGCTTGTCCTGCTGCAGGAAACTGCACAGGACCCCAAGGCTCTTACAGTAAACCTCAGATGAAAGGTCCAATTTATGTTCGTAGAACAGAACAAATTCCAATTTCTAATGCTCCTAATGGGTGCCTAGACCACATACCCTCTAACCACAAGGGCTGATGAATCCACTCATTCTGTATCTAACTTGAAGGTGGGGAAAAACAGGAAAAAGAAAAAATCCTAACTCTGTTCCCACTCCCAGACAAGCATCTCAAATCAGTCTGACAACAGTCCTGTCTCACTGCCCTTTTTGGTGCCACAATGCCTGTGTTCTTATTGAAGCTGGTTTCTCAGTCAGCCCAGTGTCCTGCAGATCAACCTCCATGCCCTCTCCTGCCAGTGTAGAAAATGGAAAGAGAAAACAAAACTATGAGGGATCAGACTTGTACTACTTAGATGTAAAAATAAAGACTACAGACCCACAGGAGATCTAAGCTTTCTGATTCAGATCAATTCAGAAAGTGGTGTTGTAAAAGTTATCACTACATTCCCAGGCAACTGAATAACCTTTTGAACCATTCATGTGGCCCCTGTACATTCCCTGAGTTCTTCTGACTCACCTCTGGCTCGACAAGGTTATATCAAACTGGCCATCAACCTGGCAGGTGAAATGCTCGGAGTCATCAACTTCTTCTCTCCTTAAAAGAAAAAGATAGCAAGCCAAATGAGTTAATGAAACCATAAAACAATCAAAAGGTAACAAAACCACTTCTGTATGTGGATAACAAGTAAAGCTAGCACTTCCTTATTAAATTCCCAGCATATTCACTTTAAGATCTATTCTAACAAAGCTGACAATGGAACATGGATACATAAAAAGTGCAGAGAGAAAAGGCCATTTTGCTCAAGTAGTATTAAATACTAGCCAACAATGCCAAAAAATCATCTTCTTACAAGATTTGAAAGAGGTTGCGTTCAACAAACCTAACACAGCTATGCAAATAAAGCAGCCTCAGCCTCTCCAGGCTATGGGAATGTACAGCTGGCATAGAGCTTAAGCTACAGAAAATTTACACTGGCATAGGTGGAACCTCGTGAAACAACAGGGAAGCAAGAGAGCAGACTCACCTCGTTGGTGTTTTGGAAGCCGAGGTGCTGTTTTTTTCTTCCTGAGAGGGGATGAGCAGTGAGGCGTAACGACGCTCCGAGGAGTTCGTATCCATCGTGAAGTTCAGCTCTTGGCTTTTCCCTCCGCTGCTGCTCTCACTATTGCAATCTGTGCTATCCAAGTTATCTGAATCGCTGTTCCCACTCGCACCACCACCTCTTGGCTCTCCATTTATTTTATTTTTATCTGCTTTTTGCTGTGCTAGGGATATATGCTGATCTGGCAAAATTATCTGCATATTCTGAGGAGTCTCTTTTGTTTTATTTTTCTTATTTTTTCTATTTGTGCTGGGGGTAGTCACCACATTAGCTCTCTTCTTCCCAAAGGCATTTGTGAAGGTAGTTGAAGTTGCAGAAATTCCAATTGTAGTTGTAGTAGTTGCACTTGGAGGCTCTATAGGAACTTCTTGCTCCACTGAAAGAAAAGTAGTTTATATACAATCAGAATCCACAAAACAGAGAAATCAGTGCCCTCACTGAACACAGCTGGAGTTATGTTCCCTGCTGAGCTGTCAGACAACTTGCACCACATTCAGCTGTAAATCCTCCAAGAGTGAAAGACTTTTGTGAATGAAGGAGGGGGTGAAAAAATGAGCAAAGGAGTTTTGCCAAGAACTCTGACTATGGAGGGAAAGACAAGGGCAGCAGCCGTGCAACACTGTCAAATACATGAGAGCAGCTTTCAAACAGATTCCTTTACCTTGATGGTTAGAAGGCACCCCCACAACTACATTGTTCATAGAAACACTTGTTCCTTACCTTCATCATCGTTTTCTTCTTCATCATCATCTTCTTGCAGTTCCAGAGTTTCCTTAGGCTTGTTTTCTTCATCTTCTTCTTGTTTTCTTTTTTGTTCCTCTTTCTTCTTCTTTCTTTTTTCCTTTCTTTTCTCCCTTTTGGCTGCAAGAGCTTGTTTTCTGCTCTCCTCTCTTGACTATGTAGGAGAAAAGAATCCATATTTAAACATTTTTAAACAGACTAAATTATACTTATAATTCAGATCTTCCCTAGAAATCTGGGGGGAAGGAGAAAGGAGAGAGCACGGTAAAATAGAATGACTTCAGCACATACTGAATCATCACACAGAAACTGGGCAGACCTTATGCAACAACAGGACTAGCTGGTCCCAAAACTTCTAAGGAATGATAACAAAGTAACAACCAAAATAGAAGTATTAAAAAAATACAGTTTTACTGGAAAATCAGAAAAATCTCTCATCCTCTCAGTCCTTTCTTAAACAAACATTTAATAAGCTCAGTGATATTTGTGATGTGATGTTCATATCTTTGATTCAAAAGTCAGAACTCAGAAGAGTATTTTACATAAAATTACTCCAATTGTAACCAGTTTCTTTTTTAAAAAATATATGGAATCAGTCATCTGCTGCACTGTTTGTGCACAGCAACTGATGTGTATTTAACAAGTCCACAACCTGGAAAACTTAATAAACTAATGTGGAACTTGTCAAGAACGGTAAGAACCTCCATTAAGAGAGCCCACTCAAGAGTGTGTTAGTACAGAACAATTTACAGTACTCTCAGCAAAGGGAGAAGGGGATTTTCTCCACTATCTGCTCAACTTCCCTGAGGAGAAGTCCATAAAACACTTATGGACTATGATTTACACACACAGGAGCACACCATGTAGCACACCATGAGACTGGAGATCTCCCTTACTCACACGTCCTCTGTGCTGAGGTGATCCCAGAGAACTACTGCCTAAGGTGATGCCTTAGGTTTTAACTTTTATATTTTCCCAACCCTGCAGTGCCCAGTGTAACTCTGCAGGTCCCTGGAGCTCGTTCAGTGCTGTTCTCTCATGCTCACACTGACATAACAAAGCCTCTCCAGCTCGCTCTCCAAGGACACCCAGACCCTCCTGGGCCCAACAACTGCAAACCTTCATCTTGGGGAGAGGGGGGCAAGCTTGGGCAAATTCCATCCTTGCCTGGCTTCTGCTTGGGCAATTGATGCTGATATCAAAGTGGGAAGAACTCGGGAGCTGTCATTGTCCATTTTGGGATGCACTGAGGCAGGAGCCTCTGGAGCCCAGGTTGTACCTCTGAAGGCTTTTCAAATCAATCCCTCCTTTATTCCTGTCTAGTCTGTTTCTAGGTAGCCATTTAAGGCACCAAAGGGAACTATTGGTAAGTCCAAGCTTTCCTACAAAGGACAGTGGAGTGGCTGAAGCAGAAGTCAGTTCTAATGTGCCACCCTCAGTTGTATGATATATTAGGGGAAGGAACACAGATACAGCCAAGAGCATGAAGACTCACTGCCTCAAGAGGCACCAAAGGAAATCCAGCCCATAGATTCACACACAGCTCAGACACTGCTGCACAACAGCAGTGCTCTACTCACCTTTTCCAGGTCTAGCTCCTTCAGCAGTATAGTTGCATTTTTATTGGCTTCTGCAGCCTGCTGGTCTTTAGCTTTAACAATTGTCTCCACACACTGGTGACACTTTTTCAACAGGTCCTGAAATGCAAACTTGTCTTACTACCACTGTGATCAACAACTGAGGAGTGAGGCTAGCTCTACAAACATGAGATTAGCTCCTCTGTATTCATAAACATACAAACTATTCCACAGTACAGGATCTAAATGCTGATTTACTTTTTAAGTGTTGTATTAAAAAAGAGACATGCACAAATCGCCAAATCAGATGTATGTGAGCAAATATGTATGTTCAATTTTTGAATACTTAAGAATTTCCCATGGATATTTTTGCTGGAAATTCAGGCCAGGGTCTTCTCCCCAAGTCCAACTCACCTTGTCCGTGATGGTCGCTATGTAGCGCATGCACTCAATGTCTGAAGGAAACTGGTTAACTTCTTTCACCAGGAACTGAACCACTTTCACATGCCCCTAAAACAGCAAAGAAAATTCTAATATTTTGTATACAATTGTCAACATTCACCATCAAAATACAATTTTGATATCTCTTAGTTCAATGCAAAAGACAGAAAATAAACAAGAACATTTCTGATAAGCTGTTGTTTGGCTTGCTCAGTGCTGACGGCACAGCCACTGCTCTGCTTCAAGGCAGCAAAGGCAAGCTCATCCACAAGTTATTTTTTATTTTAAAATACAAGGACAAGAGGCAGATCTTCATGGTTTTAGTAACAGCCAAGACACAAGACAACCCTCTTTAGACACGATCTGTCACCCAAACCACTCTCTTGCCATTCATCCCATGGAGCTGACTTAGATCGTTCAATTCCAAGCTAAGTCAGATCAGGGAAGTGAGCCACCTGAATGTTCTCCTGACAAGCACATTCCTCTGCTGCCAGGGTACACTGTGCAAGCACACAAAGCACCCAACTGTTGCTTCTGAAGTTATGTGAAAGCCAGGCAATGTGAAAACAGGGGGAAGCTCAGCATTGTTGTTTGTCAAAAAAGCTGCATGCATATTTGCTATTTTGTTAAAGGTAAAGCAGCTACAGCTAATAAATTCCTCTGCTACAGCTATGCTCCTTGCATTCAACACCACAACTGATGGAACCAAAAACAATGTTCTTCCTGCCAAGAAGAAAAGGCAGTGGGTGACAAAAGATCTGACTACAGTGTCCTGTCACAACAGATTAGGAACAGAACAAGGGGAGCACAAAGGAATCAGGACAGCTTATTGCAGACTGGTGGTGTGTTCATCTCAAAAGCAGGACTGAAATGAACAGTACAGACTGCAGAAATATGGAAATCTCAAACAATAAAAGTTTTTGCACAGTGTACAACTGGAAATTATAAAGCTAACATCATTTATGGAACACAGTTTTTCAACTCTCAAAACCTGGATCTGTGTGAAGTACAGTAAATATGACTCTGAAGCAGGTATTTTATCAAAGTAGTAATTTTGCCACGTTTTATTTGATTCTTCCAAAACCAAGCATTCAGATTCAAGATCAAACGAGAGGCACTGTTTTGAAAACACAAAAGAACTTAGTCTCCTACCTTGCGAAATGCTGACATAAGAGGGGTAATTTTCCGATTATCTGCAGCATCCACGTCTGCTCCTGCTTGCACAAGCAGCTGCACCACGTCGTAGTGCCCACCGTTAGCTGCCAGCCACAGCGGGGTGTTTCCTTTCTTGTTCCGAACATCAATGTGTGCCCCTCTAGAAACACAAACCCAGTGAAATGGGATGAGCAAAGGTGGAAGTCAGAGCAAGATAACAAAACATCAGAGTACAACTGGATATAGAACTTTAATAACTGAAATACAGTGGCAAGAAATGAGAAATTCTGTCCTTGAAATTTGCTGTTTCATTTGCAGGGTAGTGATATGGGGATTATTTAAACCTCCCTGACAGAAATGAACACTCATTTCATGTCACCTACTGCACCAGAGATATGCAATCAGCAACCATTAAATTACCAGAGTGGTGACTACCCACAAGACAAAGCAGCCCCTTGAGATTTTAGCAGCACCCTGGGTTATGCTTGAAAAGCTCAAGAGCTACTTCCAGGTTTTGTCCCCTCAAGTGACAGTGAGGAAATGCTCACATGGGAGTTGCTGGATTCATACACAAACAAGCTGTCCAAGCCAGACACTGTTTGCCTGCCTCTTGTCCAAGCTGCCTGCTTTGCTTAATTAACACTGCAATAGTGAGATATTCCAGGACAACACTGAAGAGTAGGGAACAGATTTACCATCCTGTTTCAAAGGTTCCCATTCCCTTTGCTCTCAGGTGCACGAGGTAATGTAAACAAGAGCACCCTTGCCACAGAGGAAGAGAGATACAGAACAAAAGTGCCACTAACCATTAGTCACAGATGCTTTGGGCTGAAAGGGACCTGGAAGCTCATCTTGTTCCAACCCCCTTGCTATGGGCAGGGATGCCACCCACGAGATCAGATTGCTCAGAGCCCCACCCACTCTGGCCTTAAACACTTAATGAGAAGAAATAATTTACCGATTAATGAGGAGCTCGCAGAACTTGTAGTGACCCTTATCTGCTGCAATTGTTAAAGCCGTATCTCTTGAGGAAGGCACAGGTGGGGCATTCACATCTGCTCCTTTATCAAGGAGAACCCTTCCAACCTCTGCATAGCCTCCTGAAGCTGCTTCCATCAGAGGTGTGAGACCAGTCTGTGCAAAGAGAATGAGTTACTCTGTGAAATCTGCACAATATACTTCAGATAAGACATAAATGATTCCTACAAAGGGAAATCAGATTTTTATTTAGCTGCTTATATTTAGTTTAGGAACCTAACTTCAAGCAGTCTCTTCCTCAAAAAAATCCCCAAAAACCCAACCAAAAAGAACCCCAACAATAAAACAAAACACCCACACACAAACCAACCAAACAAAACCAACCCAAAACCCAAATACTCTTGGGCTTTGATTTATACAAACCCAAGCAAAGTGTTGACTAAGCACCACCAGATACCTGTCTCAACAGCAAATGCAAAGTTTATAACAAGATCTCTACAACAGAGAGTTAGAACAGACTCAAATGAAGACACAAGTGTTTCTACAAAAATACTCAGAAACTGGCTTTATAGCTTTTCTCTAGCCTCCCTTGGCACTGAGACTGATCTGGGCCCAACTTAGTTGCCAGGTCAGACTGTTAAAAAAACTTACACCAGCTGCTAACATGCCCAACTGACCATTTGAGAGCTGGCTTTTATCCATATCCCCTTTTCTCCAGCCACAGTCATTCCAGAAGCAGGCGGGGTAGACAGACACAGCAATTATTTCAGCAGCCTTAGGAGTTACCAAAAATTCCTTTGTGCTGGGGAAATCAGTCTGGCTGTCTACACAAGCTTTAAGCTTGCTTTATGGCAGGAGACACAAAGCTGTCCCAGAGCACCAAAGGATGGGACCTGTGGAGCATTTCAGAGGCACAGAAGGTCACAGTACTGAAGCCATGGGTTCTACAGCAACGTAAAAGCTTTACAAAGTTTGACTGCACTACTTCTGTTGTAGACAAAAAGTCTGCTCTATATGAGAATCACAAGCAACGCTATTCTCTTCCTGCCTAGACTTTGCTTGCATGTAAAAATATCTGTATCTGTTCTGAGTCTCATGTCAAGTTTAAACCTGAAAAAGTCTAGACAAGAGTCAATCTAAGTTTCATTATAAACTCAGACGGACCAGTCAGCTTTTTCCTAATGCAAAAAATTCATCATCACTGATGCTTTTATATTTTTTAAAAGAAAACAAACCTATTTCAGAACATTTAAGTCTTCTGACGTAATAACTCCTCTGAACCCAGAGAGGTTCAAAGTTACAGGAAAATTTGAAGAAACTTGATGGCTCAGAGACAGTAAGTCATAAGGAAAGGCAAGTCCCCCACTTACCTTTGCCCTGTGCTCGACATTGGCCTTCCTGTCCAAAAGCAGACTGACCACCTCTGCCCGGCCCTGGAAGCAGGCCAGGGTCAGAGCTGTGTTGCGGTTGGTCTCGATTTGGGCGTTAATATCAGAGCCCATATCAAGCAGCAGCTTCACGGCAGGGACGTGGCCATTCATAGCAGCCAACATCAGAGGAGAAATCCCCAGCTTACTGCCAGTCCTGAGGGAAAGAAACAAACTACAGTGCCCACAGCTAAAGAAAAGCTCTGGGAAATACAAGTGTATCCAAGAGCAACAAAATGTTTTGTTATAAGTCAGAAAGGAACATATAACCTACACAAAATATAGGCACTGACCTAAACCAGTAGATTTTTAACTGATTGGGAGAAACAACCAGAGGAACTATATGCTATAGACAATTGCAATTTATAAAAGAGGAAAATACATTTCAGCTGTCAGAGATTCTGATAGCAAAAGCAGACATAAGCCTTAAGCTACATCTGATTTTTTCAAAGAAAAACATGCTTCTAGCACAGCTGCAGCTTGAACTTTCCCTAGTTAAGAATTCTCTTGCTCTATCTAGTGTTAGAATATATCTAAGTTTTCTTAAAACAAATAGAGAGTAGGCTTAAGAGACACTGCTGTGTAAATTTGTTCTTCTGAAGATGAAAGAGACATCTTCAAACACACAGCACTGCCCTGAGTACTTTAGCTGCTTCCTTAACATGGTTCTCTTAAAAAAGTTTGACTTCTAGACCTCAGAATGGTGGAAAAGGGAAAGAACAGGTTTGCACACTATAATCCCTTAAAAGTTAGGTATAAGCCAGATGAAGTTTGTGATAGTTAAAGGCAATTGGGAAGCACTAAGATAACATGAACATAGAAGATGTCATCAGAGTAAAAAGACTGTTGTAAGGAAGTCCAAAAGCACCTGAGATTCCAACCTGTGCCTCAGGATGGAGCCAACAGGGAGTGCCTGGGCCATGCAGCTCAGCTGGTCACGTGGTACATTACCTGGAATTAATTTCTGCCCCAGCATTGAGAAGAATCTTGATGATATTAACATAGCCACCAGATGCAGCAAGGCTTAATGGCGTGTAATCAGACACATTCCTGTGTTCTTTATTTGCTCCCCGGGCCAACAGCAAATCAACAACCTGAAAAGACAGGATGTGTATTAACAGACATATTGTGGCCTTTGCTATTATCCAGGGAGTGAAAGATGTTATCACAAACTTTCCAATGTACTACCAGTTTCCCACGTCAACAGACAAGATTCCATAGGAAAACCTCCACCCTCTTCTGCCTGACTTTTCCCTATCTCTGTACAGCCCCCACAGCCCATGACCACAGCAGCTGGGCACTTGTCTGCCAGAAAGATTATTTTACCTAAACAAAACTACAAGGCTTTAAAGTGAAGCTCTTCCTGGGAATTTTAAGTTTGCAAACAAGAGATCAATCCCATTCCCACAGTGTCTCACAATGTTAGTTTCAGAAAAACTTGTCTCACAACTTGAATTCAAATAACACTTGAATCAAGTTTGACCATCTGTATTACATGAACTTTCAAAAAAAAAAAAAACAGTGGTAAAAATCAGAGTGATTGATGTTAATGGAACCAGGGTGAGGAAGGACTCCTCTATCAGAAGCATCTTAAGAGAAGTAAAAGGGGAGAAAATGAAAACATTTTGGTGCTGTACTGTACTTCAGTGGGTCTCGTTCTACTATTAACATAAGCTAGGTGATTTCCAAACAAGCGAGAAAAAAGGCTGTCTTGCTAGGCCAGAAACATAAGAGGTAGATTCTAGCATAAAGAAGAAAAATTAAGAGGAATAACAGAAGACTTGAGTTGTTCAATACATAATGCTATTACTACAGGCCATGCTGATCTTGCCTGATTTTTGAGAAGCATTTTTACTGTTAAAGATCTGCAATTCAAAAGTGAAGTGGAAGCTTTCCAATTTTGGGCAACTATTTTAATCCTTGTATTAATCTACTACAGAGGCCTTGGCCATCTCCATGCCATTTTCTAAGGTGCTATGCACATGACTGAAATAGGAAGGATTTAACAAATTTTATTTGGGCAACAACACACACACACAAATCTGACAGAACTCTGAAACACCCTTAAAAGACTGGTACTATGTGTCCTGCATTGCATCTCCACTTATCAGCCCAGTGCATTATCACTAAACCATGTACTGCCCACACAAAATCCCTGTTTCTGTCCTTGTGTGCCTGCACTGGCTGTTTCAGGTTTGAGAACAGAGAAAATGGATAAGGGAAGTGCTCAGTGAATAAAGTTATTCAATAAATATCCCTCACAGAGGTACTTACCTTGTGAGGATATAGACTGAAAAAAGACCACAAGTTATCACAGGTGGCCATGACCATAAACTAACAAAACTGGGATAGGCAAGGGAGACAAGAAGAAGGTCTTAAATTTCTTCTTCCTTTCTTGGAAGAGGAAAAAGCCTTAAATTAGCTACACTTAAACAGGTGAAGAACCTTCCAGAAACAAAGTAAGATGTCCCATCAACAGAAGAAACCAAACACTGTACAAAAAAAACCTATCTGCAGGTAACAAGTCAAGCCCTTTGAGGACACGTCTGTACCTCCTGGCGTCCACCGGAGCATGCCAAGGAAAGCGGAGTATCCTTTGTGCGCTCGGACTGTGCTTCTATATCCCCACCTTTGTCCAGAAGAATTTCCACGACACCAACATGTCCAGCAGTTGCAGCCAGAATCAAAGGCGTAAAACCTAGTAACATGAGATTGCATTGAAAAGCAACCTTGAGTATCTTAAAAGTATTATTAAGGAGCAAAGTGCACAAACAGGTTAATACACAATGACTTCTACTGAGCACGTCTCTTCCTCAGACTGGGGGTTCCTGGTGGATGCCACAATCTCAGAGCCTTTCCCAACCCTCTTCTGACCCTGTCACGTCAAAGCTCTGATTCCAGCCAAAGGCTCTTCAAAAGAAATCTAAACAATGCTTGCAGTGATCAGTTTGGATTAAGTTCTGACCAAGTCTTCTCCTTGGAGAAGTCTTGGCTTTCTGCTTAATTACTGTTTAATAAAGCTCCAACCAGTGACCCCATCAGCCCTATGTGTACTGCTGATTGCCAGTGGTCAGTATGAGCTCCAACGCACATGGCGTGCTGGTTTGGTTCAGTTCTCAGCTCTAAAAAATGTGAGATTTTGCTGAACTCTGTTCCTGAGAACAACAATACCCAACTTGACAACTGCCACCCTTCAGCTCTGTCAGCCAAGATTGGATGGTTACCCCCATCTCTGGAAAGCTCCTCTTTCCAGCTTGCCGAGGTCATTTGCAGAGAGTGAGTCATAAGGACAGAAGTGCCTCACGTTTCACAAATCTACTTAAGATCCCACTCAGGTGCAGACAGAAGCTCAGTGGCTTTGTATGACCTGTGCTACTACGTGAAGTGCAAGAACGAAGTTCCCATTTTGAAATTCACTGTTTCAAGCTGTAGTTCACTGTCGAACTGTTATGGCTTTCACTTACCCTTCTTGTCTCTGTGTTCAATATTGGCACCACGGGCGATCAGCACGGACACAAGCTCCTCGTGCCCTCCCGCACACGCGAGCGTCAGCGCAGTGTCGTGGTTACTTTCAGTCTTCATGGATAGGAAAGAAAAAGAAGCAGATATTCAGAAATTCAAAATAAAGAGAACTTTAATCTACAACAGTACTAAGATTTTTTTTCTCCCCTTTCACAACTTATCAGAAAGCAAATCTGCTCAAAGCTAACCTCGATTTACTCACATGTGCATCGATGTCCACTGATGGATACATGGGGAGCACAGACTGTGAGGGCACATTGCTCGCTGCCTGCGGGCAGGGCTCGGGCGTCGGGGACTCCGTAGTGTGCGAGGAGCTGGTGGAGCCGCTGGGCACTCTGCTATTCACAGCTGAAAATGAACACCAGGTTATTAATCCACTCTCAGGAATGGCCCATTTTATACGAAAAATATTAAGTCCCATAAAACTGCAATGGTCTAATATCAAAACAGTAATGGGGGAAACAAATTGAATGTTCCTAAAAACAAAAAGCAGCTTTCCGGCAGTTAAACTGTGTAAGCATCGTCTCCAAACTGTGATAAGTTAGAAAATAATTTTATGAATTAGTTTGTATGCATTACAAGTGTGAATTACGAAGGTGATTAGTTACCCTTTTCTAACTGCAACCTTCACTGTTAAAAAGAGTTCAATCATATGCTCAGTTTAAGCAGGCAAATCATTTATCACTAACACATAAAGCTAATGTTCAAAACTATAGTCATTCTGAAATCCCCAAATTTTTCACATAAAGGTTAGTGCACACTTAGCCTCCAGAGAAAGTTTTCAGAGCAAGATGACTGACAGCAACTCACACTATTAATCATGTCTCAGAGTTAAACCAACCCAGGAAAGTGGAAGGGAAGCAGACAGGAGGGGGCAGTCAACAAAAATAAGAAAGCTGAAAACTGTCTGTGCTCCCTAAAATTTATTTTGATTGATGCACAGCCTAAAAGATGTCATCCTGAAGATCCGGCATTGCTCAGGGACACAAGGAATACAACTTTAAATATATTTTTTTTAAAAAATAACAATTGAAAAAAATAATAATTGAGAATCAAGGTTTTTTTTCACCTAGTTTTAAATCAACAAGCAGAGAAATCTCCCTGGACATATCCACTGCAGGGCCAGGACTCCTGCCTGCCTCAGTAACCTGATGAGAGTCCAAGTGGATCCCAGATCCCTGTAATCAGCTGGGATTACCTGCCAGGAAGGTCTAACACATCTACACACTAGCTCCATGTGTGCTTTAGCTTCAGTAATCCCTGCTGATACAGCAGCTGGATTTGACAAGTATTATCACTGCTGGATTGCCAAATGTCTCTACTGTGCAGCCTCATCAGCTGGAACATCTGATGAGCTTTAGTTATTCTAAAACACACAGTATTTAGCAGTATTCCTGGAAGAAACAACTGAAGGAAAACTCTAACAGCTACAAGTAGGAAATAAGCAGCAGTATTTTGCTTTTGTCCAAGCGTTAAGGGAAGAGGAAGGATGAACTCAAACCTGTGTATGACTTAGAGAAAAAATTCTGCAAACCTTTCCTAGCTCAACCTTCCTCATTCCATTGACAGATTACACACCAGTAGTTACTCACAGGAAAATGGTGTAGATGGAAAAGTCATAGAAAAAGCCCCAACATGACCATTTATACCACTAACTCAGGCTATAGAGCTGCCAGTGCCTGACAAAGGAAACACAGACTGAAGCACAGCAAGATGGGTCACTTCCACTGGGTTCTGGAAACATGGCAAGAGGGTTCATTGAAATTTGGAGAGGCTCTGTTTTCAGCTGTATTTTTAAGCAAAGCATTCTCCTTGGTGCATAGGCAAAACCAGCATTAACATTTGGTCACCACATTTAAGCAATGAAGTACCAGATCTGAATTCCTGTAACAACCTTCATGAATTCCTGTAACAACCTTCAGATTTGTATTAAAAGTTTCAAATACAGCAGCTCCCACCTTCATCTGCTCACTATGGATTATCACTTATAGCAGCAAATGATCATTAATTAATGCAATATGTTTTCTTGCTTAATGCACTGAAGTGGAAGATAATAATCGGATTTCTACAGATTACTCCTTCCAAAATACAGACACCATATCACCCTGTTAAGGACTTAGGTTAAATCAAGCTGGTCCTTCCTCGTGGAAGACACTGGCTCAATTTCTTCAGATCTTGCAACTACAGATACATGTAAAACTACATGCATGTGCTGTGCATGCAGAGCAGGGTGTGCAGAGGGACTCCACTGAAGCCAGTTTAAGGGTCTCAAAGTAATATATTCAGTATTGCTGTCATAGGTTCCACAAATTCTCTGTATTTCACAACCATGACTGAAAAGATCAAAGTATTTCTCACATACTTTAGATTTTCATCATGTGTTTGAAACATGAGTGTGCACTAAGCACTTCATGTGCACAGTAATAATGTTAAACATGACAGAGAACACCAAAGGTAGTAGAAATGAACATAAACTGGGCAACAACACCCTAAAATCTGCCTTAAAATCTAACGAATATTCCTACAACACCCACCAATTAATCACCCCCTCTATAACTGCTGAGTTTACAAAATGGCAGGATTTTTCTAAATGCTATTTTTTACTCCCTCCGTGTGGCTGGCAAACTGTGCCCATGGAGCAGCAGCATAATTTGTGTTCTGTGGAGCAAAAAAACCCTGACAATTTCTGCCTCCATTTCATGGGGCTGATTTATCTCACCTCAAGTTACGCAGTAAAATACAGATTTTTAACTTGAAGACAACCTTGCAGCACTGACACTGCTTGCCCTTGACTCCAGGGATATACCAATTTCGTGACAGAGGTTTGCCTTGTGTCCATAGACTTCAATATTCAAAAGACTTGCTTTTAGAAAAAAATTATCCTACACATGACAAAATCCAGGTTTCCCACATTCTACAAAGGGTTAACAATGTTCCAAAGGGTTTTTGTATGAGTTGCAAGCTGAATGCTGGTCTTTACAGACATAGATGACTATTTTCAAAGTTATGAAAAAATTGCAAAGGAAACATGAGTAAAACAAAAGAAAGCAAGAACTTGGTATTTTATCCAAGTATAACTCTGGAGCATTGACAGCACCTGGAGCAAGCAGCTCTGGATGAGATTTCAGCTGTAGGCTGAAACTGTGGCTACCCAACTGCTGTCATGACACGAGCACTGCATTCAGGAATACTGGACTTAGATTTCAGTTCCCCTTTCCTCAAAGGAACTGGAATTTTAAGGACAGAGAGAACCATTCTTTTTCAAGTCTGAGCAGCCTTTCAGCCTGTCCAGGCAGCTTCTCAGTAACCTGCAACTGCAGAGGCTTTTGCACATTGGTAACTGCAGCTCCTTTCATTGGTCACCACTCCTCACTCCAGATTGTCCTGGTAACCAGTTTTACTCCAAACACCAATCCTCAACACAGTAACTCAGATGTCACCCTCCAAATCCTTATCTTAAAATATCATAATTCTCTATCACCAACTACTACCAGAATGTCAGAACCAAACAATGAAGTTTCTCAGAACACACCTGAAATTTCAGTTTAGAAACATCAGTTCACAGGATGAGAGTGGAACAGAAAAGCACACACAGGCTCTTGACTAAAAATACCAGCTGAGCAAAACAAAAAGAAATAAAAATATTTCAACTAGAGACAAACCCCAGCAACATAGAAAAGTAAGTTCCTCGCCTTTAATACCCTAAATCAGAAAATAGCATCAATTCAGATACTACAACTAAGAAATTTACTCTGGTAAATGCAGGTGAACTGAAATGGAACTCCAAATATGCAAGATAAGAGCCTCCAAGAAACTGAATAAATACCGAGTAATGAAAATGATAGCTGTGTTCCAAATTAATTTATTGCTTTCCCACTCTAAACTGCACCATGTCTCTGTCTGTAAACCTTGTTAAAATTTTGACTGTAGTAAGTCACACCTTTAATGTACTATTAGGTGCAAGCTTTTGCATCAGCGCATCTAAATAAACTCCATTACAAACAAAACATTCTGGAGTGGAAAGAGGTGCTTCCTTTTTAGGTTTTAGCTGACTTTCCAAAAGGTACTTGGTTACTTCTGCGTAGCTTTATGAAAGAGGGGATGTGTGTCATGACTCACTGACACTCTGCACCTTGACATCCACCACCTGAACACCTCATAGCTGAGGCATCCTGCCAGCAGAATGGAAGATAAATACTCCATTTGTGTATGTTGGTCAGCAAAACACAAATTTGTAGCTTCATAGAAATGGAAGTTCTTCCTTAGAACTCGTCCCAACTGAGGCTTGGAAAAATTTGCCTCCTACATCATAGAATCCCAGCATGGTTTGGGTTGGAAGGAACCTTAAAGCTCATCTCATTCCACCCCCTGCCATGGGCAGGGACACCTTCCACCATCTCAGGTTGCTCCAAGCCTCGTCCAACCTGGCTTTGGACACTTCCAGAGATCCAGGGGCAGCCACAGCTTCTCTGGGCGACCTCAGGGCCTCATCACCCTCAGAGGGAGGAATTTCTTCCCAATATCCCATCTCTCCCTGCCCTCTGGCAGTGGGAATCCATTCCCTCTTGTTCTGTCCCTCCAGACCTTTGTCCAAAGTCCCTCTCTTGGAGCCCCTTTAGGCCCTGCAGGGGGCTCTGAGGTCTCCCTTGAGCCTTCTCTTCTCTCCAGGTGAACACCCACAGCTCTCTGAGCCTGGCTCCACAGCAGAGGGGTTCCAGCCCTTGGAGCATCTCCATGGCCTCCTCTGGATATCACCACTAGTAAGAGCAACAGTAAAAGGTATTTCAGAGCAGAGGAAAAATTATTTCTGTTCTTCTGAAGCAGTCTCAACCCAAATTGAAATACTCAGCAAGAATAAAAATGTTAACATATCTTCTAAACCCAGAGTCACTCACTAGCACCACTGCAGCTCCAGCAGTGGGATCAAGGGGACCCCTCAATGACACCCCGAGTGCAGGACACAAGCTCCCTAAGAGCCAGGTTTCCTATGCACCAGGCACAAGCCCCTGAAGCATTTTACCTGGCATTTGCAGTAGGCATGTAAAAATCAGATCTTGTAACAGTTTGTATTGCTCAAAACTTCTTTTTAAAATTAAGGACTAATGGGCAAGTTTGTGGAAAAAGTGTGTTTTAGATATGGATCAAAGAGTTCAGAGTACAAGTAGATGAATTCACAGTTTGTTTTTACATGGATATAAATCTGAGATATAGTAGGATTATAATTTACATGGGGGTCACTTTTACACAGTCTGGATTTACAAAGTGAGAAAAAAATATCTTCCAACAATTTTTTTTGGAAGGAAGTGAAAGAAACTTGTAAATTTCAGAAGAAGATATATTCCAATAAAGCAGCATCAATACATGTTTGCAGAAGCCTCTGGAACCCAACAGCTAAAGTCTCCTCAAGTTGCATTTCTGTAAATGTAGTTTCTAATGCAGAAGAAGGTGCTATTTGTAGTGATTTTTAAAATAAGTAAATCTCATGTCTTAGCAAAAAATGTCTTTACTTAGAGAAACCAGCAGCTGTTTTCAGAAAACCAACCAGTGTATATTCAACTTTAAAAATTATTTTTAAGATACAGTTTTCCTGGTTGTTTGCAGTCTTTTTTCCCACAGCACAGTTCTCGCACTCAGCTACTGCAGCACTTTTCACAGTGGGGACACTGAGTTTGTGGCTGTAGAATGAGCTGCTGACCACGAGAGGGTACAGACTCCATGGCCTTGTTCCAGACACGTTCAACTCTCAGCAACAGCAGCTACTCCAAAGATTAATCCCTTACTGAATATGTTTTGCATTACCCATTAAATTTTTCCTCCTTACACACTCCAGTACTAAAATTTTGAATAATAAAAATCAAGAATGTTTTAATGTTGGCTGAGTATTCTGAAGAGCACCACAGAGCAGGGAGGGAGGCTCGCCATGCCAGAACAGAGGGAACTAAAACTGATGCTCTATAAAACAACTGGAATTACACCGAGGAGAGAACGGGAGCTGACACAACCACCCCACTACTCCACCGACCCTGGGTTCCATGGGAGGTTGCAAAGTCACGAGTAGTTTTGACTTGCATGAGCTTGATGCAATTACCATTCCAAAGGCTCCCAGGAATGGCTGGCCAAAGATCTCACTGCACACTTCTACAGCCTTGACATGAACTTCAGAGGACACGGCAGTGACTACGAAACGGGAAGGGCACGGGGAGACAGACAGGAAAATAATGGGCAGGGGGACAGGCACAAGGTACAAAGAAAAGTTGAAAAACACTGAATAAAAAAAAACTACAGACCAAACAACACTGGCTATATCCTACATACCTCCAGCAGCAAACCTCAATCCTAGTCAAGTCCATGAAATGAAGTCACCCAAAGTGATCCCTGTTTTTGCACAAGGGGACTCACACAACCCGAGGTGTGGGCATTGCCATTCCTCTTCACACCGTACCAACACGTGGAAGGATGTTGGGGTTTTTGCTTTTCATCCAGCTAACAGGACACGTTTTTGCCATGTGGAACATCTAATGAGCAGATATTCCCATACAACACGTGGCGTTTAGCAGGGATTCTGCAAACACAAGCCATCACAGAACGGAGCAGCTGTACGCGGATTCCAGGCTGTGCTTAAGCTCCAGCAGCAAGGAGAGGGATGTGTTTGTCCATAAAAGTGACAACAATTTGGCTTTTCCTAGAGATGGCTACCACATTGAAGAAAGTCACTGATAAGCCTGCACAGAAAATTCTACAGAAGATATAAATCTGCCATGCTTTTGGGTTTCCTAATGGGCACTACTAATTACTCATGATGAGGCTTTTTAAAGAAGCACAGAAAAAGATGAGGCCAAAGGGGCTAAAACAGGTGTCCAGTACAGGAAGTTTTGCACTTTGGAAAAAAAGATATTTAAAAGTATCATGTTAGAATTGGAAGTCACTGTTAGGATTAATAGCGCTAATCAGGAACTTTACTCTTAAGCAAGTATTCCCAAACTAGAAAAACCCAAGACGTATTTGGAGGGAAGGAGAGAGAGGGAAACTGAGCACACAAATTAATGCAAAAATAGGTATATTTCTTAACCCACCTGCTATTAGGTCATCAAGAGTGTCGGTAAGCGTCTGTGCTGGAGTGGCAACCATTAATCCGTCTGGTTCTTGAACTAAGAGCCCCTGCCCAGCAATCTGCTGCTGCTGTCCTACATTCTGCTGATTCCCTAATGCTTTCTGAAGTTCAAGAGACTCTGTCCCATTATAACCTAAGTTACCAGAAAAATTACATTGCGGTGCTGGCAAAGGCTGGATAGGGACAAATTCTATTTGTTCAGCAGGTGGTGGAGACTGGTGTTGCTCATCATCTTTAGACAAGATTGTGTCAACCTGAGGTAACCCTGAAAAGTTATCCTCTGGCAGACCCTTATCGGCTTCCACTTCTGGGAAGACCCCTGCAAGAGAGCACTGCTGCTGCAGGGCAGGTGGTGTGTCTGTCTGACCTTTGGTCTCCAAATATTCTTTGGTAAACTGCTGTTGGGTTTTCATCTGCAACTGCCTTTCCACCTTCTGCAGCTCCTTCAATATTTTCTTCTTCTTCTGTACTTGTTCTTCTCTGTTCTTTTTAAGTTCTTCAATCTTATCTTTATTTAAAGGTTCACCTTGAATTAATTCCAATGATTTAAGTTGTGCTTTTTCAATAGCACTAATTCTCTGTCCAAGTTCATTCAGCTTGCCTTCAGTCTCTTCTACTATGCATTCCAAAGGCTGGTATGGGTGAAAAGGTGGCAGTAGGTCCTTATCTGCTACCTGCAGGGAACTTGACTTCTGCTTGGATGCACCTAAGCACATGAAAAATGTTTGAAAAAATGCCATGCTGAAGATACCCCAAACCTCCCCTCTCACCCACCAAAAATAATAATAATAAAAAATAAAATAAAATAATAAAAAAAGTCTTTACAACTAACACTGCACATCTGTCAAAGCACAGAAAGGTAAACCCTACTCTCCATGTTAAGGCAAGAAAGGACAAGGCAGATAGCTGGAATTTTCAATATTGATCCTCATATTTCTTTGAGCACAGCTACAGTTTACAGTTGCTGACATACTTGACAATGTACTTGGGGAGGGTAATCAGCAAGAATAGCAAGGCAATTTACATGATTTACTGAGTTCCCCAAGTTCTTCTGTGTGTAAAGTAAGAGTATTTTCCAGAGGCTGACTTCCAACAGCAAGGTTATGAGCAGAAAGACTCTAGTTGAGAGCAGACTAACCTGATAGTAAGATGGTACTTGGAACTAGGACTTCTCCAAACACTAGAGCATTCACCTGCACATTACAAACAGAATCCTGCCACTGCAAACTTAGTACTTACAAGTGGAGTGTGAAGTTTTAGCACCTTTTTAAAAATTCTGGGACCAAACAACTTGCTCACTTTCCCTTCCAGTAACAAATGAACAATTCTGTTCATTGTAAAGACTTTAAAAATAACCTTCACCAAGGCCCACCAAACCTGGGAGGCACTGCCCCAAGTGCTGACTGCTCACAAGCAACCCATGGCTCCTTTCCCAAAAGCCACATCTGGGAAACTCTAGTCACATCTTACTAAAAGGAATCTATTAATAAGTGCTGAAATTTTAATTATCACTTCAGTGTCAGAACCTTAATTAAAAACGTGAAAGGTTTTAGCCTGATTAAATAATTTTCTGCACTTATACTCATTTGCTTTACCCAAACAGCGATATATGGAGCCTTCTAAAAAAAAAGAAAGAAAACTTGAAGTTTTACAAAGCAGACTCACATAATTAATCATTATAAGGGGAAGTAAAATGATGTACAGTTTGAGCCATGGTTTAATAAAGTTACCTAAACATCACACAGTTAAGTGAAAGTCTGGATGCAAGAACTAAATCACAGATGAGTCATCAGCCCTGGAAGAATTAAGTTCCCTAAAACACAGATTTATTTCTCTCTGGGCCATCCTTTACCAATACACTAATTCACAAACAACTTCAATTTGCATTGCTGTCAAAACAAGCCACATACACCTCACTTTGAAATGAATCTTTTTTTGGAGGAACTAATTGTAAACTAAACAAATGTGAGATCTTTCTCTTCTAAAGAGAAAGAATAAATAATAAAATTGGACCACCTCTGTACTGCATACCTTCAGCAGACTCCTGGGAGTGAAAGCAAACCATATCTAATTATATGGGAAACAACAAGAATCTTACTAATTCCTGGAAACAGCCCAGAATCCCACAGCCACCCTTCAACAACCCCAGGAAACAGCCCAGCATCCCACAGCCCCTGGAGCCACCCTTCAGGACACTTCTGCAGCTCTGTACTCTGTGCAGCTCAGTAGTTCCAGCTGAGCACCTCTCCCCACTGCCATTACTTAGCTCTGAACCATGAGTGAGTCCCCAGCCAATTTCTCAGCAGATAATAAGGATTTTGAGAGAAGTTCAGCCATCCCTGGCTCTGTGCTGACTGGTGGCTGTTTAGCTTGAGCCCGCTCTAACCAGTGGCCTCTTTGGCTTTGTTGTGCACACATGGTTTATCCTTTAATTTTAACAAGCATAACTTAGAGGATTTTGAGACCACTCTTGAGAAACACACCTGCACTCACCAAAAATCTCAGAAAGGCTTATCTATACTGTTGTTTTGAAACTGAGCTGTGCTCCACTGCAATAGTAACTAAACTGCAAATGAACCCTGCCTTCAGCTGAGATGGGATTCGAATTCTCTGCCCTTGCTCTGTTTAATGTCTATCATTCCCATCCTAACACAATGCATTCCCACAACCCTGCAGCTCTGGACCACCCTCCATCAGTCTAGGAAAGAAAAGCTGCAGTTCAAGGAGCTCCCCAAATAATAAAGTACCAATGTTGTCCCTCTCAGTTAAGTCCAAGCTGGAAAGAAAACAAACCTGTTACAGGAAAGCTTTTCTAGGAGCAAAAGAGGAAGGAAAGAGCAGAAGCACAACCCCACCTCGAGAGCTGGGCTGGGCTGAGGAGCCAGGGCTGGGCTCAGACAGCGCCAGACAGCAGCTCCAACCAGGAATCATCATGGAAAGGTGGGACAGTTTCTGAAGACAGGTGTTAGGAGACCAGCTGAGCTCTCAAGTTCCAGAAAAGGTACAGAAATTTACATTAATCAGCTGCTAATTAGATAGCAAGGCCACTTTTCAGGTTCCAGATCACCCTTTCTACATCAAAAAACAGTTGCAACCTGTAAATGGAGATGTTGGAAGAGGATGAGGGGTAGGAAGAAAGATCTGCTAAACCTGACATGTCCACCAGAACAGTCAGATCTAACCAGAGGTGGAGAAGCAGCTTTGAATATACAAATACTGGATGTACTAAAAAGTAGCATTTCCTGGTTTATCCAAATCTATTCTCTATTACAATATCCTGAAAAATATTGTGCCCATTTTAGTACATAATTATGAACAGACACTTTATACTTTCACTTTTGAAATATGTAAGTACAGTAAGACTTAAGAATCCAATCACAGATCAGATCACAATCACATCAACCTTTTTTTTTTCATTTATTTTGTACATTTATCTTTTGGGGGCAGCATCAGTCATCTACACCATCAACCTACTATCAATTACACCTAGCAATGTTAAGCTGTCAATCTGGTCTCTAAAGCAACTGTTTTCATCACTTTTAGAATATTTGTTTAATATGAAAGTTAAGTTGTTTAGACTGAAGATGACTGAAACCCAGATGTTGCTACACAGATCCCACCTGCCATCCAGTACCATGATTACAGGAAAAAAAATTGATCAGCAAACCCAGAGTGGTCCTGGGCATGCTTGGAAAGCCAGAGAGTAAAGAAGGGACTGATTCCCCAATTATTTTGTGAACAGTATCACCAATTGCTCTTTTATTTGCATTTCCACATTCCCACAAGTTCTGGTCCCTACCCTGTCCAACTCAGCCTTCACCACAATTCCCGCAGAGCATGCACAGATCTTCAGCCAGGTTTGTGACCAACATATGCAACTCAAGGTAAGAGCTGCTCTACCCAAACACAGCTTCCCATCCACTTCTCTGATCTCCACTTCTCTCCAGGAAGTGACAGGTATTTCCTATGGCAATTTCCTGTACTTCTCCCATACATTTAAGATAATCTCCCACAGACCTGAGTTGTAACAGCCCATTCACACCAATGAGCTCCTCCCAGGCACCATTCCCCATCTCTTGAGCACCCAGTAACATGCAGAGAGGACACCATGATCAAGTTTTAATGCTTCTGGCTGCAAATAACATTTTAAGTCTCTAAACACTGTGAGCAAGAACCTGGAAAAAAATACCCTTCAGTTTTGTAGTCCTCAGGCAGCTTTCTCAAGCAATTGAACTCTTCTAATTTAAATTTGCTTAGAACACATTCAGTATTTATACAGCTGCTGCCAACAAACAAGCCTGATACAATATTTCTTCATGAGTGGTTATGATTCTCAAGGAACTTGCTTTTATAGGCCTGACTTACAATCCATAGGATGTCACTTCTCCCAGGAAAGAACTAATTTAAATGTCTTTCAGTTGTATTATACTTTATATTTTATTAGACAAAATTCTGAGATTTGTTAACAGATCCTTAATTTCTATTGTCATTGTCAAATAAAAAAAAAAGTGGATCGAAATCCAAACAGTAAAGTCCAAAAGATTTTTTCCAGCATAAAAATATGACAATAAGAAAAAAGTCCTCTGTGTGATACCTATTTGTACATTCAAACACATCTTCTCTGCTGGAGACCCTGCTATATAAATCTGTATGAATCACCATGTCATTTGTGTGCTCTGTAACAGAATTGCTTGTCCGTTGTTCTTGCACTTGAGTTTTTTTTTTAAAATCTCATTTCACTCAGAAGTTGAGAGTTCAATTTGCAGTCTGCAACTAAAACTCACCAGCCTCATCAACATGAATAAAATGAACTCAATATTGAATTTTCATGAAAATTCTGTTTAACTATTATTTGTAGCAGCAAGAAATCCATCTCTAAGGACCTGGAGAAACAATCAGTTGCTCCATATACACACAAATGCAAAGTACAATATTACATAATCTTGCTAATTTGGAAAACAAAGCCTACTTTTCCCAAAAAAATTCATCTGCTGCATGGTTTTTAAAACATACTGAATTATTCTTTATAAAGAAGAGGTTAATTGGTGGAAGGCTGAATGATGAGTTTGTATGTTCACAGTATCCCTCCTGGAACCATGGAGTAATTTTGCCAGTCTTTATCACTCCTGCAGCTGTTTCTATGGAAAATTGCAGGGAATAGGTGCAATGCTATCCAACAGGCAATGGCCACATCGAAACCAAGCCAAATTGAACTCAATTTTCAGCCATTCAAAAATTTGAGTTACTTTCCAATCTTAAGTCTTCTTCCCAGGTTTCCTCTGGTGGCTTCATGGTATGTAACTGGAAAATTGCTAAGATGTAATTGAATTAGTTGGTGGCAAGCAGGTGACTGAAGCTTCAAAGGAGCAGAATTTCACAAACCACCTTGAAAAGACTGTTAGACATTTGTGCTCCTGGGGGCTCACATGTGTCTGGGTGTCAAATCACCTGCCTGCACTGCTGAGGATTTGCAGAAAAAAGTCCTTAAGTCTACAGAGAAAGTATTAGTAAAGTTCAGAAGTCAGGAGGCATGGATGGTGAAATCTCCCTCAGGAACTCATCCCACACACCTGGGCCAGCTGCTGACCCAGGCAGGAAGCTCCCAGGAGGAAATGGCAAGAATTGATCAGAAGATGTTGAAGCACTAAACAATGAAGCAGCTGGGACTGTGCAGCAGAAAAATCTGGTAGAAAACAGAATGCAAAAGCTAGAAAAGCAGGAATATCAGTTTGCTTTACTAATGCTTTTACCTCCATTAAAGTCATACAACTTCCCAGTTCTACTGTTAACCTGGCCCCTATTTTTATTAAATCACACAATGCATGAGATCTCTGCTAGTATATGTAACTCAGTATTAGGCATAGAAGGCAGATATCAGAATAAAGAATATTTATTGAATATGTAGCTATTGAAGTTACAAAGGGTTTGTTTTTCTTCCCCTTCTCCACACCATCAGATGTTAGATTTAGCATGGGGATCCAGGAGATACCATATATCGAATATCTAGCTGAGAAAGCTTATAGATTCCAAAAGTACCACTCAGCTTTAGGGGAACTCTGGTCTCCTTCACAGGGATCAAATGCAAATGTGGGCAGCTTTCACCTGAGTAAGCCCACTCAGTCTTGTGGAATTCTGAAAAAAACCCTGCAGCCCAAATGAGAGCTGCTGCAAGTTACTGCCCACTTAAAAATGGCAGTAGAAAAGTCTAATGACAGCATGCTGACAGGTTTTAAGCATTCACTTTAGGCCAATTAGTTCATTTTTAAGCACAATTTCAGAATAAGTATGAAGTAAAACAAATCTGGAGAAAAATTTTCTGAAAACCTGATACTGCATTCTCCAAAACCACACTACTTTGAACTTTGACATTTTTAAAAGTTAACTGATGTTAGTCAAAATATTTTGACTAAGAAAACAACTCTGCTGCTTTCCACAGCCTCCCTGAGCATCCCTTGCTGTCTCACTGTGTTTGATGACAATCTAAAGCATGCTCTGTGCTCCAGCCCTGCACCCCCCAGCACATAGCAGCACAAGGCTCTGCAGGAACCATTCACCTGCACTTACAAAGTGGATGGGATTATCAACAGCTGGTTTCCTGAGGAAATCCAGCAGCATTCCCTTGGACTGCTCCCTGGGCTGGGCTCCGAGCCCCTCTCCCAGGGAAGCAGGTGCAGAGCCACATGGAGCTGCAGCATAGCCCTGCACTGGACAGACCCTCGGACCTGTGGAAGTAGCACACTTGGGTTTTGTACCAAAAATGCTCTTTGTGCTGAGTTGCTGCACCACAGCTGCTGCTGAGCAATCCTGCCCCTGCTCAGTGAGGGCAGCAGCCAGGAGAATCGGCCAAGGAAGGAATCTCCTGCCTCTCCCCATGGAAACAAAAAGAGCTGAACTGCACAGGGACTTCTTTTACATGGACACAACAGACACATGCTAAATGTAGTGCACTGAGAACAATCCTTCCTAAGTAGGTCTGGTCAGTCCCATAACTAATTCTGCTCCATCTTTCACTTGATTTTTCTTCAGTTCTTTCCAAGTCACCATCTTGGTGTGTCACCTTTATCTAAGCCTCTCTAGATCCACTGTTGCCTCTGAAATGATTCTCTTTTCAGTTGCTAAATACCAACATTAAATCCTTTGCCAAAGTAATTATTCAAATAGTAGTGAACCCATGTGCCTTCATGCTTTACTGAAGAATAATAATAAAATTTAAAACTAGACCATAAATTCCTCTTGAAAAATGTCATGTCATATCTCAATTGCAATAGGAACATTTAAATGTGTTCAAGTTTTACATGTGACTTGCCAAGAACTCTTCAGAAAACAAAGTGTCACTTTTGCATTTCTTGCAAAACTCACACAGGTCCATTAAAAAGTCTTACTGAGCTAAGGTTAAGAAGGCAAGGTTCTACTCTTCTGCCTCCCAGTAATTCACAGTTCGTACAAAAACTCAGGGGCTACTTCTAATCGAAGGCAAGTAATTGTTCTGCCCCCAGATAAACAATTTAGTTATGCAAGAACTTGACTGCTCTCCTGCCTTGGAAATAATGACCACCTCAATGACCCCCCTCTTTTGCCCCTCCTCTCCCACAAAGTTTAGTGACAGAAGTCTGGTGAATTAAAGCCACTTGTGTGTAAGAAGTCACAAATGGCAGTTCAGCACAGCACACCAACTCTGCACTGCAATGAGCACACAGCATTTAGCACAAAAATACCATTTTCCCCTTAAAGATCTGACAGACACAAGAGCTTTGCACAGTTTTTGGGAATGCTTCATCAGCCCGATGACACGTTTGGGATTGCTGCACCTCCTGCACTGCAGCACAGATGAGTTTTGCTGACACGCATGAAGCATGTCCTGAGCCCCTGTGAACAAAGAGATCTCCCTGTGCCCACCTCAACATCATGGCACTGCAAAAAGCACACCTAAGGATGTGCTGACATTGGCAATAAGGTGTTTGTAATGAGAGCTGCTTCCTAAACTACAGTCAACTATTTGTTTTTCGTAATTTGATGAAATAACATGAAACTTTCAGCTTTTAACTTCAGTTTTCTGACTCAGCATCAACTAATCCCTTACTGATTCCCATGCACCACAAAATGTGCTCCCAGAACACTCCCACTCCACAGTGCTAACAGGCATTGAACCAGAAGGGCACACATGCTGGTATATAGCTTTTTGGTTATTTGGTTTTTATTTGAACCAGAAGTTGTATATCCTTTTCATTTGTTTGGTATTCATTTTTATGAAATCCAAAGTATCAAGTGTTGCACATCCTAAGAAATGAGAGAAGTGCATCTGAGAGGTCACACACTTGGCATTTGCATGGAGAGGGGCACAGCTGCACATTCAGACACCAGCAGGTACACAATGTTTTTCTCTCTTTATTTGTGCCCCTAAGGGGGTTATGTTTGTTTGTTTGCTCGGTGCTTCCTTAAACACAGGATTTAAGCAGATCTAGGTAACAGAGCTTTGGATACTGCAATGTTTAAGATCCCCATCCAAATCTGTAGATCATTAGGAGCTGCAGTTTGTAACTTTGCGCTTGAGAATCTGCTTCTCTTTCTGAGCTGACTTAGCAGATATGAAGATTTTGTTACAGAATCCACAGCTGGAAACAAACTCCCTAATTGCCATTTAATAACTGCTAGGAGTTTTAACCAATCAGTTTGACCATGTTCAAAGCAGAAACTCTGATGTTATGATTACTTACAAGAGAACTATTACTAATACAACAAAAACTCTCCTGTAAGTAGATCTGTAGATCTACTAAGTAGATCTAAGTAGATCCTGTAAGTAGAGTATTTTATAGTGCCAACATATTTGCATTGCTACTGAAGGAACAGAAAAAAGTTGGTGCATCAAGTTCATGGATAATAGCTGCAACTGTTCTAGAAGACCAATATACAATATTCAAAAGTGAACACCACACCTAGAGTACATTAACTTTTTTATCTGTCTACACTATGGCAGTTACCATAAGCATTTCCTTCCACAAAAAAACTGAATAAGCATAACTCTAATAAATTACAATAAGCATAATAAGATTAGAACAACCAGTGTTGCTATACTGTAGAATGCAAGAAAATAAAGAAAAATCTATGAACTACATAAAATAGTTTTAAGTTATACTTCATTAGAGGTGTTCAAGAACTGATGGAATGGACTACACTATGCATAAGCTCTAACAAAATGGTCCCCAGTCAATCCATTTCCAAACCACATATATTCTCTGAGTGGCTACATACTGACCTTTCACCACTCCCAAGAGAGGTGGGGAGTTCTCTTGAGGGGTCCTGTCAGGCTCCTGGGGAGGTACAACCATAGCGAGCGTGTGCACCGGGACACGGGGAACCTTCAACAAAGGCACAGACACAGGCTCAGCTAAAAATGCCTCCTGGCAGAACAGATCTTCAAGTGTTAATACAAAGGTACAGATCTACAGCACACTCCAGCCCACTCTTCCCAAACTGTGTATTCTGTGTCCCATGCCTTTTTACTGGGGATAACATGTCAAAGTTAACTGTGCTACTCTGCAAAATCCCAGGCTGGAAAACTGTTAATTCCTTCAGGTTTTTAATCAGCTAACTCCCCTGGAAAGCTGCCTCTTCAGACTGCAGAACTCTGAATTTACACAACATATTTTCTTTTATATAAGAAACAGAATCAGTAACACCATGTGAGGGGTACTACCACAAGGCTTTAGAACTGTTGAACCAAAATACTGAATAAATGCAGGAAAGAAAACAACATCCTTTTGAAATCCTAGGTTTGGGACTATCCTGTCCAGGAAGTAGAAAAGGGAACAAAGCTCATGTGTTCTTCAGGTCCCTGCAGGTAGCACCCACCAATTCTCTCACTCTCTGTCATTCTCATGTGTGCAGGGATTTTTCCTTCCACTGTCTATTTTTTGAAATTAACTATTCAAGTGTTTCTTCCCAACATTGATGGTGCTATTTAAAATAAACTCCTTATGCCTTACCTGAGACTGATCCTGAGATGGAGGTGTGAGCTGGGACAAGTCTGCTGCAGGAACCGACAGAACATTGTTTGGGTAATCCAGCAAGTAAGAAACAACATTTGTGTGTCCTCCCTTGGCAGCTTCAATGAGCATTGTTGAGCCATCCTGAAGTGAGATTTTGGAAACAAAAAGCCAGAAGATCAGTTTTTCTCCCCGGTGTAGCATCCCCATGTAAAATATGATTCTATGATTTAAATTTACTACTCCATAAATCAGCCAGGTGATTCTTTCAGAAACGATGAAATGTAAGAGCTACAAGTGAATACCTTGAGCCGATGAGTAGGATCTGCCCCGTGAGCCAGGAGAAGCTCAACCACGGCCAGGTGACCTCCAGCACAGGCCAGGGACACCACTGTGTGATCATTGTTGGCTGTAGCCCTGTTCACATTGGCACCTAGTAAGAGATGATCATAGAATTAAACACAAATTATTTCTAAAAGAAAATATCAACAAGTACAGTATTTTGTGGAACAAACTTTACTCTTGTAATCCAATTACTTCCTACACACTTCTAGGGAAAGAGCAAGAGATTTTGAATAACTGATTGGCTTCCACACATCCTCCTCCTCACCTTGTAAAGACAAGGCAGTTGCAACAGCAACAGTGGGCTTGTAAGTGTTAAGTGAGGGAACACATGGTGTAAGAAGCACAATTCCAAATGTTCACTCTGAGCAGCATCACTATGTGGTGCAGTTGCTACTGTTTCAGACAGTACTCGATGTGCTTTTCTGAAGGAGGAAGTGGTTTTTTTTAAGAAACTGAAAATATCTGCTGTACTTCAAATCTAATCTATACAACAGAGTAGGAAAAGTAACTAGCAAAATATTTTGTAATTCATTCTATCATGAATTACATCAGATTCAAAAAACCCTTACTTATATATTTGACAAATGCTCATATACACATAACCAGAATAATTTTGAATACAGATCACAAACATGTGGCATTGTAAAGTGGCATTTGAAGCTTTTTAATTTGTTAGGTAAACTAGCATTTACCTTTGCTAATAAGGAATTGCACGGTGCATAAGTGACCAGCTCGCGCAGCCTTCATCAGTGGGGTTCTCCCACCTTCAGATTCATGCTCCTAGAGAAGAAAGAACAGATTATAAATGGGCAAAAATTGTACCATTGCTTCAGCTTGTGAAGTACTTTGTGACGGGACCAGAACCACCCATCTCAGTAGAAGATCTATCTCACAAGCAGACTGTAATAAATACAAACTGACTGGAGTCAATTTTCATGTTATCTAACATACTAAATCACTGTTAAAAAGGATTAGAACAAGATCCATACTGGTAACACACTAGGTAGCTTCCATAGNAACATACTAAATCACTGTTAAAAACGATTAGAACAAGATCCACACTAGGTAGCTTCCACAGTTACACCTCCTTTTTTATTTTATTGTTCACATGCATAACATACATGAGAACAGTAACATCTTGTTTCCTCCCCAGAAAGGGTAGAAGATTTAACACAAATGTCACCCAGCATCAGGAAGTTCACAAAAACCACAAACTGCAGAGAGCTGTCACGTGCTGCCAGACCTCAAAACTGCAATAATGCCTCATGTGCACACATTTATAAAACATAAGGAAGAGGATCAGAAATAAGAATGAGACAAATCACTGCAGGTAACAAGAAGTCTCTAAGAGGATTGGAGAATAAAGCAGAAAGGCAGCAAAGGGACGATGCAAACCAACAAAAAGGGAATGAGCATCAAGAACAATTTTCTAATGTAAAAAGTTTCTGAATACTGGAAAGATGTAGTTGAATACAACTGTATTAGAGGAGTTACAGAACTAGACAATGAGCCTGCTATGTAGACATGATCAATACCACAAAGAATGCTGAGCAATGATATCAACCCTCCCGCAGAACAAGGGGAAAGTGTTCTTCCTGGGAGAGTTTGCATGTGCACTTTATATCCAGTATCATCCTATTTAAATAATATTCAGTCTGATCAATAATATACTAGGAATCTGTGGTTTTTAATCAAATATCTGGGAAGACAAATTCTAAATTCACTCTACTTTGTAATTGCATGTCTACCTGATAGCAAAAGTTAACATTCAATACTGACAGTGGATGACATGGCTACTTACAAATACACTCAGACAAGAAGAGATTTGACAGAACAACTCAATTCCTTCCCATAGTTTCTGTATTCCTGAAATCTCTGCATATGTCCTTTGACATATGGCTTGCCTTGGTTGCAAGCTGCACATTAAGTTAGTTTTTTGTTCATACACTTGAAGAGGAAACCTCTTGACTGGATCTTCTATTGAAGACTGGCCCCCAATCCAAGCCCATCATTCACTCTAAGAGGTTACATTGCCCTTCTCCTGCTCTGCTCCTCAGCCTTCCCAAGAGCTCTGTGTTCCTGTCCACCACTGCTTTAACATCCCACATTAGTGCTCTGATTTCTTTGCTTACTCAGTAGTATAACACACCAGCACACGGAGGCAGACAGAAAACTCTACAGATACACTATTGAAGCCACATCTTTTGTTTTTCTTTTTCTGTTAATTGAATAGAGTCCCCTCCCAGGGCAACGACTGCTTAAATGTCAATAAATATCTGCTTCTGGACTGCCTGCACGGCAGAAACATTTGCAGGACATGTAAAGCTAATTAGGTTAACATGTGGCCCTATGATTGCAAGAATTAGCAGTGTGCCCTTGTGCCCTGATGCTTACTCTGGTATTTGGCATAGTTTTTCCTTCCTCAGCCACTGCCAAGACATCCTAAAAAGCCAGAAGCTGCTGTGTGCCTGAAGCACAGGAAACCCCTGGTTCCACCAGCACATCACTCCCAATGCAGCCATGGATGCAAAGAATTCCTGACCATCACTCTGCTCTGAGCAGGACCTGGACACTGCTGCCTGAACTATTTCACAGCCAGTTCTAAATCCTCACTGATGCAAAGATGGCAAGATGCAAAATTTACTTTAGATCACCTTACCTATAGTCAAGGTAGTGAAAAGCATCCTATATTGCACTGAGATGTATCAGATAACTGGCAGTAAGGTATAATTATTTGCAACATTCTGCCTTCCTAACAGACTTCACTGTTGGAAGTCTTAAACACGGACGCCAGGAGGCTTCCTCATTTAAATGCAATGCAGTGATTCTGCCCAGTTTAACCAACTGTCACTTCCTCAAGCAGGCAGAACTTGATCCTCAGCTACCACACACTTCCAATCCTTGCAGCACCATGCACACCATCAGTCCAGCCAAACCAAACCATTTGGGTGCCCACCTGCTGTAGATCTTCAAAACTTATGGCATTTTGATGGTATTTTTCACATTGGAGGATAGAAATGCATATTTTATTTTAAGATGAAATTAACTCTGACTTCAGCACTCTGTATAGCCCTAATAATGGCTATCAGACAGCATCAACTCTAGTTTTAAGGGAAGACACTTAGGACAAGCCAAAATAAGAAGTTAAGACAGTGCAGTGCCTTTGTCTACTCACATCCTGTCTTTTCACCTAGAATAATCATAAATATCAAAGATTATATATATATCTGTATCTACCTTTTTTTCAGTTGCATTAGCTAATCAGAATCAGGACAGAAAAAATGAAAGTTGTCCCAAAGCATCCCCATTACCTTTCCAATATGCTTTTCTCTTGTATTTATATGAAGTACACATCAGTGCTTATTTTGTAAGATCTAAACCCAGTAAATTGTCTCCAAACCAAATTCCCTTGCCTCTCTACGCTGTGGGACTCACCACAGCACCCTGTCTCCTGTCACTGTTCCAGGCCTGAGGAATATGGTAGTTTGTAAAATCAGGAAGAGGAAGAAAGGAGAACACCTCTGCCACATTTGGAAAGCCATTCTCTAAACCCCTGGGTGATATGCTCTCCTGCTAATTCTGCTGGGATAGAAAGAACTCCCAAAAAGAATTTTCTGTGGGTTTGGGTAATCAATAGAAAGGGAGGGGAAGTGAGAGTGCTACCCAAATCAGGCAGGAGTTTACACTGTCTGCACCTTTTCCACTGGGACTCAAGGAGGAGGTGAGATTCCAGTCAGCAAGAATTATTTCCTTTCTGGACAAATCAATACTTCCAAGGGCAGAGCAGAAGCAGGGTCATCAGGAACATCTTACGACAGTCATTGGTATTTTTTAATTCTTCCTTTTGAGTTATCTGGTTTAGGCAATTCCAAGATCAGCTACATAAAAGCTTCCCCCCACTAATTCTTTTTGGTTCACAAATATTCTTGTATTAATCACTAGGATAATTATTTTGGGGTTTTTTCCTATGTCGCATCTAATTTAAAGGTTCAGGAAGAAAATCTGTATTTTCAAAGTAAATGTCCAACTTTCCAATTCTTTAACAAGCCTCCCTCATCCATGACAACAGTGAATATTTAACAGAAATCTAAATATTATTCTAAACAAAGTGATCTAGAGAAAGCTTTTGATGCAAAAAATACAATCCCTAACACTTTGCTGATTTTCAAGACTGAACTCCTATTCCAGCAGTCACCAGTCTACCTGCCCCAAATAGCCTTCCTGAAAACTCAACTAGGTCTCTAGTTTAAAGTAAACACCTAAAAAGGGAAGACCTTAGAGGAAACTAACAGATTTAAGAGGGCTGCTATCAATGAGATCACCTGCTGCATTTGGGAAGGTTGGGATATTATTTTTTAAAACCAGTTTTAGAAAACCCAAGAGAAGGAAAAATACAAGACAAGAATGCCCCATCTAGTCCATACAGTGAGTCTCTAGATCTTTGAAGAGACTGAGATGCCTTGAAGCCATGCTTGACCTTAGCATGTATCCTGAGGCTGCAGCTTACAAGCATCAAAGGCCAACCTCACCTGATGCCTGCCCAGCTCTGTGCCCTCCAAAATAGTCTTCTTAAAGTCCTCCTGCTTGTCCTGCGGAAGGAAAAAGAAGAACTCACGGCTCTTGCTCTACAAACAAATGTTCCTGGTCATGAAGACCTGGAACGTGAACTTAAATTGGATGAGATCCACCAGCTGGAAAGTGGTTTGCTGCCATAGGGCAAGCAAGAACAACGGTAAGGCCAAGCAATGAAGCTCTCATGAGTTCAGACTCCTATCCTGAGCCATTCGGACCCACAAAGAGAGCACAAAGGTCAGACACAGCATCTTGTTACAGATAAGATGGATTTTTGTCCACTACTGGCAAAACAAAGAATTTCATTGTACTTTGCCCCATTCAGAGACTGCAACACTCAAAAAGTGTTGACTGCAAAAATGAGCTTCACGTGTCCTACCACACTTTATCTGTGCAGGACTAAGAGCCAAGTCTGAAAAACCCAGAAATCCGTGACCTTCTCCTGATGGTTCAAAAACCAGTAAGGAGAAACATAACAGCACCTCCGATTTCTCACTGTAACAGCAACACAGCAACCTCCAGAGTCGATGAATTCAAATCCAAGAAGACTGGCTGCTTTTGTAGATGTTTAAATGGTGCCTCATACACAATGCATAAACCCACAGTGTGTCACACACAGCAAGGAAAGTGAGATTTAATTTAGGAGCCACGTTAGTGTGAGGGATGCTATCACCTGAAGGCAAAACAATGATCCCTGCCATGACAGAAACATGTCTGTAAAAGCATTGTGTCATAGGAGAAGAATTAAGAGGTAGTTTGGCATCTGTGTTTGGGTTGGTTCTTTTTGCAATTAAGTTGTGTGGAAGCCAGGTAGCCAGTTTCAGTCTTCTAAGCAAAGCAAGACATGAAATCTTAACAAGATTTGAAAAATGAGAAAAATGAGAAAAATACAAGGATGAAGCTGTCCTCATGGGTTCTCTTCCATCTCTCAAATTCTGCATAAAAGCTCCTATGTAACTTGTAGGATAAAGGTAAACCCCATCACTAGATCAACTCCCATGTAGCACAGCCTCATACAGCTGCAAGAGGCTCCAGGTTAAAAAATCCCAATTTAAAACTCTTTTCTGAACTTCCCAGCTGAGAAAAACTGAGATGATCTCACTGTCCAAGAGAGAATATCTCTCTTTTCTTTGCAGCTACACTGAAACAGACAAAGATGCAAACACCTTGTCAAGAGCAGCGTTGCCTTCAAAAGGGATACCAGAATCTCCTTTAATCCAGGTGTGATTCTACATCAAAAGGGAACAGGCAGCCAAAAAGGTCCTTTTAGTTTATTGAAAGGTAAGCAGTTTAAAAGCAGGATATCACCTCTCATTAAATATCACCAATACTCATTGTAAGATTTACAGTCCTTAACCTGGTTCCTGAGGGAACATACATGTACCTCCCACGTCTTTCATTATACAACCCTTAAGATGAAGGTAACTGCTGGGAAAGGCACAAAGGAAAAAAGGAAAGAAAAAAAAAAAAGAAGAAATCTTATAGGAAAAATTATCCACTCACTTTTCAGACAATCAGACAATCCTTGTCACACTGGTAAACAGATGTATTACTGAAGTGCTGAATATTTTTTCCTGAAGTTACTAAATCTTACATCTGCTTTCAAAGAATGCTTTTATCAATTCATGTTTCAGAGTTCAAATCTCTAAAATTTTACTTGCATAGATCACAAAATCTAAACTAAGTGTTCTGTCCCCATAAAGGTTGCAAACAAGCAAAATTTACATTTGATCCAGTGGTAGGAGCTCAAGCTGAGACCCTGGAAGTCCCTGCTCCTGAAGGGGATGGGGGAACTAGAATGTAACTATGGCACAGATGGGATCACAGGCTGAAGGCTTCAGATGTGCCTCGGATTCAGTCATTCATACACTTGGCAAAAGCGAGCTGATTTCAAAATGCATACATTAACAAGGAAAGGTGCAGGCCTGCCAGCTAGTTTTGCTACAGATTTTGACAGGCCAACTTTGTAAGGACATGGAAAAGATCCCTTAAAGAAGGGCATCAGAAAAGCACAGAAGAATTGTTAACAAGCCAGACTTCATGAACAATTAGTCACAAGGAGACAAATTCATCCAAGTACCATAGAGGATTGAGCAGCTCTCCAGCAGACAGATGAGCACTCTGACACTGCTCATTTCTATGAGCATGACTTGTCACTGCAGAGCTTTAAGGAAAAATTAATCACAAACTCAAGAAAGTTCACCCCCAGCCATCACTGTTTTTAATTCTCCCGGTGCTTACAAAGCCACATTGCTTAATATATCTAAAAGAGCTCTCAAGATCTTCACTGGTTCCTGAACTGAATTACATATTTGATATCTAGGCCAGAGGATCAGTCCCTGAAAAGCATCAGTTCCCATTTTCACTTGCCAGAACAACAACCTGTTTTGTGCTGAGATATGGTGACAATGATCTCTCCCAGTTCAGACAAAACTCTACTGGGGACTAGAATCACTTTTTGTAAGAATGGTCTGGGTTGGACAGAACCTTCAAAGACCATCCCATCCAACATCCCTGCCATGGACCAGGATCCCTTCCACTAGACCAGGCTGCTCCTGTTTTATTTTACCCTTTAGGACATAACTAGTATCTTCCTCAAAAGGAACTGCTTTCCAGCAGGTTAAGATGTTGCACGTCCTCAGTGACTCTGAATTAAACCTCAGGCATAATGAAAATTTCTGGAAAACCATGAAGCATCAGTGAAAGCAATCCCAGGAAAGAGGGAAGCTACAGGATGAAAAAGGAAGGAAAGAAAAGCAATAGGAGATGTACTTTGTTTTGTTGTGTCCGAACACCAGGAATAGAGTAAAATTAACTGGACAAATGTAGACAGACAGCTAAATGTCTAAGTCCAAATCTTAATTCAATTCCCAACTTCCTGGGACAACTTGATGGAATCATCTAAACTCATTTGAATGAAAATTGAAATCTAGAAGAACAGTCTCCTGTGGTACTGCCAAAGAATCTTCTTCATACCCAGCAGTAAGGTAACAGCCTTCAGAGCCCTCCCTAAGCCCATGACAAACACAACAAATCTATTGAGAACACCTCCCAACTTCGAATAAAGCAAAGCAACACAAGGGTTTGAACAGAAACTGCTTCTAACCAGAGGCAGCTGCCATCAGCATTGCTACAGGATTAACTTATATTCAGAATTCAAAATTGGCAGATTTGCATGGCAGGAATTCCTCTCAAAGCGATTTTCCTTTGCTTCCTTACTCGATTTTCCTTGCCTATTCCACGTCTTCATTGGCAGTACAAGAAAATGCAGCAAAATAAAACTTTACTTTAGAAAGGACCGAGATTGTCCTCTGCAACACTGAGAAGCTGATGCTGGTGGCCACAAGCACAGCTCACCTTAGTGATGGGAAGGGGGAAAATGACACAACTCCAAAAATTTCAAGTGACATTTAAGCAGCAACTCTTGCATATTTTAAAGTTTATGCACAGCAATTCTTAAATTTTTTTTTTTCATTTCAGGCTTTGCACTCTGCAATGAGATACTCTATGGGTTTTACCTTTATATAACCAAATACTTCAATATTTTTCTTTAAATATCCAATAAACCCCCCCAAACCTATCATGCCTCTACTAGAGTGGCTCATGTTCAGTAGCCAACACTGAATTGAGCTAAGTGCAGTAGGCATGCCAAAAATCCCATAATGGCCCCCAATAACATGACTTTCCTCCCTGATAAGAACAAATAAAACAGAACATTACTGACATTACTGCAGAAGAATTAATAGGGCTTAAAAAAAAGTATAGTCTCAAAGAAGAGTGGAAATACTATTCCCAATTATAGTATTGGTTTATTTATATTTCTAAATAAAAAATTAAAAAAATCATTAATGACTGAAATTTAAGTAACTTCATTAGTATGCTGATTTACCAGGTTCAATGATAAACTTTTCTGGCATCCTTGGTTTTTTAAAGGGAACAAAAATTCCAGAATATCCAACCAAAACCCTGCCCCCTCCCCAAGCAAAATAAAACACAGAAGCAGCGAGTACATATGGGGGGAAAAAAGGAGGATACTCCTCCTAAGCAACCAAAATAACAATCTTTCCTGCTTGAGCCTTGTTTGACATAAGGCTCCTAAACACCTTTGGAAGAACAAAGTATCAATTGCTTTTACTAATTAAAGTCAAACATTATGTCCCTGTAGCTGGTGAAGAGGCAGTTTTGGGTCTCCTGCTACATAATAATGAAAAAACACAATAATATAAACAACTTAGTTTACATTACAGAAAATGAACATGGGGAAAGCAATGTGCTAAATCCAAGAGTTAGAAGAAAGAAACGAGATAGGATTATGTTGATCATTTAAAAGACATTGCTTTGTTTGGGTTTTTGTGTAGTAGTTTGCACAAGTTAAGAGACTAACAGTGTTCACAGACCAACACTGACATAGAGAAGCAGTAGTTCCTAATATCAAAACATTTTAAATTCAGAGAAGATTAGCCATAAGAATTTATTTTGTAGACCAAACAGAAAAGAATGCAGGCTTTAATAAAAGCTTATTTGGTGCCTCTTTTCAGAGCCATATATGAATCTCTATTCCTAAGCTCATCACTCTGTTCTCTAAGCACACAGGCTTTGCCTTACAGTTAGAAACCAAAGCACTTTGCAGAAGCCTTACCAGATCAGCACCAGCCTGAAGCAACACATCTGCCACATCTGTGTGTCCATTTTCACAGGCATAGGTCAAAGCTGTATCTCCCGTTGCTGTAGTGGCATGAACGTTAGCTCCTACAAACACAACATTTTTTTAATATTGGACATGTCCTTATAAAGTATTTCACATCAGATAAACATAAAAATTTCTGACAACAGCTACATCCTACTGACCAACAGCCTCCACAGTCCAAAGGCATTGCTCTCATGGCAAAAATTGCTCTCATAGTGAAAATACTCCAAGGAGAGGAGGTAAGCCAAGGCTTGGAAAAAGCATGACTGACAATCTAAGCAGTTAAATCTATATGCTCACTTATTCCTACATTCCCTCTACAGCAAGAAGGATTTCAGTTGTTACAGTAAAAGGGAATCCAGACAGTTGTGCAGACTGTCCATTTGACTTGGAGCTGTATGCCAAGAGGAACCAGAGAAAATGCACATTACTGAATTAGTTTTAATACAACAAACCCATGCACTTCTACAAACTTCCCTTCTTTCCTGCTCTTGAAAATCATTTGCTTTAAAACCATTCTGTTGAAATAATTTGTCTAGCTCCATATACACCAGCTCTGTGAAAACTACACATGACTCTTGATACATAACACATAATTCTTAAAAAAAGAAATGCCAATGTGATTAGCCATTTTCTTATTTTTAAGGTGTGAGGTATAATTAGAGACTCCCTGATGCCAAAACAAGGCTCCTTAATCAACTTTCTACACTATCAGCAGTGAAGTGCAAGCAGTGAGCATTCCAAGGGAGCTGGTGACAGGTGTCACATGCTGGTGTCACTGCACCAAGTGGCACAGTTGTTACTGTCCCTCGATGAGCAGGGAGTGTTACTTTCTAAAGTTACAAATCCAGCCAATTTTATGCTTATTCTTAGAAAAGAGCATACAAATAAATCACCTTCTATAACAAGGAAGATATCCCAAATACAGCTCCTTTTTCTTTATTATTTTAAGCAGAACACTTTAGAATCTACCAACTTTATAAATTGAAAGATGAACATTGAAGCATCATTTTACCCCAAACTCCAGCACAATTTAATTTTTACAAGTGTATGATGTAGTAAAGCTCATTCGTCACAGAAATTCAGCACATTCCAGATCTGTCTCACAGGCTACTTCCCAGCACACCATTCCTAAAGAACTGGTTATTCAGGGAGACTGAATGCAGATAACCAGGCTTAGTCAAAGCTGGAGTAGCAAGCAAAACCAAGCATTATCCATATTAAAATTTTGTCCTAGATGCAGATAGCTGGAAACAATGTTTCTAATGAATGTGGATGCTCTCTAGATATGGAACAGGATCCAGTGCTCCAGGAGGCACTTTCTTCTATTAAGAGTATCAAACAATAGTGAGGTGCAACATATGCTTTTTCCTTCTTGCTAAGTGAGAATATTGTTTCTTGTTACACTATCCAAAGCCCAGATATCTTCCAAATCATACAGAACACATTCAATCTATGCTATCTGTGGGCTCAATCACTTGCACTGAACACATACCTGCTGCCAGCAAGTATTTCACCAGTTCAAGATGACCCTCTTGAGCAGCTTCCATCAAAGGTGTTGAGCAACCAAGCTCTATATCAGCTCCTGCCTTAATAAGGAAGTCAGCGACTTCAGAAAAGCCTCCACAGCACGCCAGGGTAAGAGCTGTTTCCTGCGTTTCTTCTGTCTGTGCGTTTATATTTGCCCCTGGGAAACAAAACAGCCATTATTGACCTGACCCCACACTGGTTGGGAAGGTGAATGATTGTCATGAATGCTCATCACCCCCACAGCAGTTTGGGTGTTTGAGCTCTGCTCGGCGGGTACGGCAGTGAGCAGTGCCAGCCCCACACTACATCAGAGCAATCTGCACGAGACACCTGCTGGCCATGGATCACACAGTGTCTGTCCCTCCGAGCACTCCACCACCACGGCATCTCACCTTGTGCCAGCAGCAAGGCCACCATCTCTTCGTGGCCTTCCCGGGCAGCTTCCATCAGAGGTGTGTAACCTTCATCATTAACCTCCTCCAGGTTGGCTCCTCGTTCGATCAGCAGCGCTGCCAGCTCCACATGCCCGCCGCAAGCGGCCAGAGTGAGTGGGGATTCGAAGGAATCCGCAGGCATGTTCACCTGGGCGCCGCTGTCCAACAGCAACCGCGCCACCTCCACGTGGCCATCCTGCAAGCAAAGGGCAGCCCAGGAGTCAGCACTCAACTTTAAGCCTTTTAGTAACACTTACAGACATATTTCTGAGAACTAAGATACACGCATTATATATTATCTGACACTATTTTTTAAAGTTTCTACTGAGCTTTACCAAAACTTGATTTCAACTCTATTACAGTTTCTGTCATTTTAGAATTTGTTCCTTCTAAGTTTTTAGCCTCCTGATGAGCATCCTCCTCCAAGGCAAGTCTTACAGAAACTAACAGGAAAACAATCAGGAGTCAGACAGAATTGAAGTCACTTGATGCTGTAGTTGCAACCACTCTCATACTAGGTCTGAAAATGATCCTGTGAAGACAGGGCCTTTTTACTTGTGATGGTTTAATTATGACAGTTGTGGTAATACTAGTACCTAACCAACATTTAGGTTTCCATCTACATCTAAGTCAGGTTTAAATGCATGAGGATAAAAGAGCTAGATATGTATTGGTGTTTCTTGAGGGAAAAAGAATTATGGCGTAAGACTTAAATATCGGCACAATCTTTGGGACACAACAGTGCTAGAGATAGCAAACAAGTGCCAGAAGTAATAAACTCACACAGTGGCTAAAAAAACAAGTGTCAGAAAAAAGGATTTTCTTATTCTTTGTAGCAGTAGTTGATTCATGGCTTCAACACACAAAAAATCAAAAAGGCCCAACTGACAACTTCTAGACCCTGGGAAAGATACCTGCAGAGAAACTGAAGTGGGTAACAATAAGGCAGGTATTAGGAAGAGAGAAGACTTGGAAAAACTCTTAAAGGTGACTGAAAAATGCCTTGGGGTGAAGCCATAGAGTAAGAGAATTAGGATTGCCAGAGCAGTCTGAGTCCTTATCAATTAAAGCACATACATCTGTCAGCTTCTCAAGAAAGTATTGTTAAACTTCTCAGTTACTTGAAATAGATCAAGTACCTAAAATCCACATTCCACTGAAGGTGTACTTGGTAGAGAGCCACAACATCAGCACAAGGGGAAAGTTTAAGCTGACCATGAAGCAGGTTGTATGTAGCCTGAGATGAACAGCAATCAGGGGTGCACATTAAACACAGGCTGCTGTTCTCACAGAGGTTGGCTAAAAGCCAACAGCCACCTCATTAGAGGCATTACCCTAAATGTGGCACTGTCCCGACCAAAACAAACGCTGAGCCACTTACAAAAGAATTGGTGATCAGAGACCAGACATCTCAGCAACCTGTACCTGCTGCATTCCTTAGATGGAAAGAGATGAAGACTGGGAACAGTCACAACAATTTGGTGGGACAGCTCCCTTGTGCAAGGGTGCAGCCGAATGATAACAAGCAACAAATTCCTTGTTATGGAGTTGGGACTTCAAAGGTTTATCTTCTTTTCTGTTGCTTTCAAGTGTCAATACACACTCTATAAGGTCAGAACATCTAGTCTGAAACACTGAAGAGTTGAAAACATGTAGGCAAACCTCACAATTCTCTCCCCCAAGTGAGGTGCTTCACAGTTTCCAAGTCAAGCCAACCCTCAGATTGTTTCACCAGGAAACTAAGAAAAAAAAGCAAACAAAAACCCCAACCTAAACAAAACAGTGGGCTGATTAACCTCTAGCCTGCAGTCATGCTGCAATCTCCTTTAGGTGACAGCATACACCCGCTGTCCTTCTCAATTCCTTATTGGCACCTAGGCTCTCCTACAGGGAAGGCTATTCAAGGATACTATTACCAGCTCACTGTTGGAAGACTTGGACACAGCTCACCACGTTACAACCTGACCTTGGTCGCTTGCATCATCACCTCACAACTGCACTGAAAGAACACTTGATCCTCTAGCTCTCAGCAGACTGGAGGAACACTGCAGCCTATCTTCTAAGGATTACAGGCTACTGGGAGAAAATTCAGTTTTCCTCTTTTTGCTGTGCTTCCTATGGAAACAAGGACCCTGTTCTTTCTTCAAAGAAGTTCCCCAGCCTGAAGAAGAGAGAAAAGGTCATCCAGCCACAGAAATGGTTGCAGATACGCTTTGACGCAATAGCACACTCTTTATTAAGATGATGCTCTTGGATAGGGAAGTTTTTCCTCAATGGCTGCTTTGAAATTATGTGGACAGCTGCTAGAGAACTAAGGACTTTTATTATTTTTCAAAATAAAATGGTAGGTCAAAAGAAAAACCTCACAACATTTACAGAAACCTAGAAGAGTGCAAGTCATCTCTCCATGCAAAACACTTCCTGCAGTGATGAACAGACAATTGTAATGCATGAATCATCCAGCTCAGTGCACTTCTGGAAGGCTCATTCCACGATACTCTGACCTTATTTATAAAAACAAAGGTGGAAAACACACTAAAAAAAATCCCAACACAATCCCCCAAACCACTGACTTGTACTACTTCACTGCACTGCAGATTAGTCACCCCTACACTTCACACAAGGAGCATTTAAAACAATACATCACCCCCAAAAAATTAGAGTATTTTTTTCTTGTGAGCAGTTAGAGTGAGAAGCTGGTGGGAGCTGCAGCAAGCACTGTCTTACAATAACAACACACATTCACTTGCAGCCCCCAAATAGCTTGTTACCCAAGGCTCACTCGATTTTATCACCTCCTGCATTCCTCTCTCCCTGAAGAGGGAGCAGTACAAACAAAGGTATTTACCATGCAGGCCTCCATCAGCGCCGTGTGCATCTCATCTGTTTTGTGTTCTTGATCAGCTCCAGCTTCAAGCAAAAAACGAACCATATCTAAATGGCCTTTAAATGAAACAGATCAAAATAAATAAGCATTTCACAACATCAACTTGTAGTAGCACAGACAATACACTTAATGAAATCATGCAGATTTTCAGTTTGCTGTAGCAATCTTTACAAGTTATAATCAGCAAACCTGGCCTTCTAAAGTACTCTTTGAAAAAATACCAATGCAAAGGAGTCAGCAGCCTTTGGACAGCCTTTCCCAAAGATACTGCTCAGCTGTGAGATGAAGACAGACCTGTCTAATTCAAGTTTACACAAGAACCTTTTCTTGTGACTTCAAGCTACAAAAATGTGCTTATTTCCTATTGAACTGCAAAGTGACAGATCATTTAAGAGTTCCAAGGCAGCATACAACTGGAATTATCTTTTAGGGATGGGTTCATGTAGGTCTGCACTCAACTTTAAGCCTTTTAGTAACACTTACAGACATATTTCTGAGAACTAAGATACATGCATTATATCATATTATCTGACACTATTTTTTAAAGTTTCCACTGAGCTTTACCAAAACTTGATTTCAACTCTATTACAGTTTCTGTCATTTTAGAATTTGTTCCTTCTAAGTTTTTAGCCTCCTGATGAGCATCCTCCTCCAAGGCAAGAGTTAGTCTTACAGAATCTAACAGGAAAACAATCAACCATGTTGTCAAACATAATACAGGCCTTCTCTAGTCAATCAAGGCACGACTCAATTAAGTTTTAGGTCACAAGAAACAGGAATGACCATCCAATATATTCAGGGGTACTATTACTGGAATTTCCCTGTAAGGAACTACCAGATGCTGCAGGAAACCCATGACAAATTCAGACCCAGGTCCTCAGATAGGTTATACATAGCATGTACCCTCCAATCCTAACCACAAAGGCAAAGTCTAAAGTTACTATGACAATAATCCACATCCTTAGTTTCTATTTGTAGAAAAACAATGGTTGGAAAACAAATGATAGAAGCACAGTGGATTACCACTGTGCTGTTACTTTACATAGAAGCTTTAAATAGCAAAAGAAACTAAGTCAAAGGTCCCTAAAAGTTCATAATACTTAAGAATTCATAGGCATTCTCTCAAATTACACTGAAGGAAAAGAATCCAGTAATAATGGAGGCATTGTCACCTCCTTGGGTATTACAGAAACATGCACTCCAAATCTGCATTTTTTGAAGAACCAACAGAGATGTTCTCAGAATTCCCAGACAGTTGGTGAGGGAGCTGGGAATGAAGGAGGGAATGTGGTAGTGGGGGGAGGAGAGAATGGTGGTGTGTCTAAGCACAAGTTTCAACATAGCCAGTTACAAGTTTTGATCTGCAACATGTCAAACACATCCACCACATCTGGACACAAACACAGACTTAAAACCACTATACCACAGAGGAGTATTTCCAGACATTGAGCTTAAAACCAAAATCCAGTACTACAAAACTCTCAGGAAGATATTCAAAGTCTTGCTGAAAGTTTTAGTCAGATAAATCCTAGCAAATAAATTTAAACAGAAATACAAACCAAAGCAAGAGACAATACCTTTATAGCATGCGAGTGTAAGTGCACTTTCTTTGAACTCGTTGGAGTGAGTGTTGATTCCTGCACCATATTCCAGCAATACTCTTGCGACCTCGACATGCCCTGCACTGGCTGCTTCCATCAGGGGGGTATGTCCGTTCTCGTTGTGGTCTTCTATGTTAGCACCAGCTTTCAGTAGCACCTTCACCACGTCCACGAAGCCCCCGGCACAGGCATACGTGAGAGCTGTGTTCCCTGCAGAGCAGAGTTTGCATGAGAGCCCTTTCCATCACCCTCTCCTAATTCAGGGAGCGTTAACAGCTCGGAACAAAACCAAGTACATCACCTGCAGCAGGCTTTCACCTCACAGCAATGTTACTTCAGCCCATCATTCCAGGCTGGGCATAAAATCCCAACATAACTGTAACATGTAAGTTTTAATGCTGAGCCAATATTACAAACCAGAATTTTTTTTTTGTTTGAATATTATGTTTCCTACTTTAGCACACAAAAATAGATCAAATAAACAAACACAAAAAGATCAATGAGTAGTTTTTACTGTAGAGCTGGGGGGGGTTGGTTTTTTTTGTTTTGTCTTTCTTTTTTTTGCCTAAGACTGTAACTCCTTGAAAAACTTCTACTAGCTGGCTGAGAATAAATTTATAATTTAAAACTCTGGTACTGTAAGTGACAGACACTCACATATGGTTCATGTTTTAAATGCTACAGTCAATTTTAAGGTAAGTTTGCTTAACAGCAAGATAAAAGAATATCTCACAGTTCGGACACACAACTTGTTCGAAAATTTGAACAAAGTTTAAATTCTATCTTAATAAACAGAATCCAAGTGCAGGTTAATGCTCTCAGTGAGATAATCTGTGTTCAGCAATACAGAGAACATTCTGTGCACTCAAAGAATTTGAACTCCTCTTTGGTAAAAAGAAGCAGAGAGAAATAACCGGTCTTGATGGGATATGTCCTGCAGTCATCTTACTGGGTAACTCTGGATTACACCAATGAGAAAAGATAAACTTAATGTATTTTTCTTGCCCTCTAACACCAGAGTGGTTTTCACAGGAACAGCGTTTTCCATTAAAATTTATATTAAAACCCATCTTTAGTAATGGCCAGTTAAGACTCCAAACACATTTGCTGCGGATCTGGTCTATTCCTAACAGCTCCTGTCACATTTTCTTGCGAATGAAAGTGTTAGACAAAAACACAGATGTTCAGAAGAGCTGTGTGCCTTATGTGCCAGCCTTACTAACTGTGTCCCTGCTCCCCAGTTACCTGTGGAGGACTGTGCATTGACATCTGCACAATGGACAAGGAGGAGTTTAACGATATCCACATAGCCTCCGCTGGCAGCTGCCATCAAGGGAGTGATGTCGCCTTTATTCCCTCGATCTTCAACGTTGGCATGCATGGCTAGTAGCACCTAAGGGAAAGTTCAGTACAGTGAGTAAATTGTACCACGAACCTTTTGTTTCTAGTTCAGTGGGGTCTGTGAGATTGGTTCCCCAGCCAGCTATGACAGCTCCTCACAGTCCAGCCCCACTGTGAAGCCCAGTGGCATCCCCCAGCTGGTTTACAGTTACTGCCTGCACTGGGCTCTGCTGCAGCAAATCCTGGGTTTCTACATTTGCTCATATCTGCAAGTTCCAGTGAAATACTGACATTTTCAAAAGTCACAGAGCAACTCACTGACGAGGGTGACAGCACAGAAACTGTCACCTGCAATAACGACCAGGGCACCCACAGGTCAAGCTCACAGGTGGGAAGTTCTCTCCCTGTCCTCTGGGCACTAAAACATGAAGTTGGGCATTTCTGAGAGCCAACACCTAAATAACATCTCAAAGCAGCTGCCACTAGATACAGAAGCAATGTAGCAGGAATTAATGCACTGTTGATACAAATGTGATTTAAAAAATGGACTGTGCAACTGAGACATAGGTTTTTAGACTGTAACTAATTGCAGTATTTGGGTTTGCTGCTCTTTTAAATCCTCTTGCTTGGCAGAACAGCTGGACTGCATCTAGAATAATGCTAGAAAAGTAGATACATCATAAAAAATAGGATTCGTTCCTCAGACAAGTCCCTTCAACCTAAAGGTATATATGACTGCATTTTCCATTAAAGAAACTCAAACAATAAGTGGAAACCCACAGTAAGTTGTGTTCACTGATATTCTGTTAAAATAATAAAAAAATTATAATAACCATAATAGCTAAAATGTTCACCTATCAAAGAAGCCCCTCAGACAATGCCTCAAAAATGTTTAGTTCTAACTGTATTTGTTACTTACTTGTGCCAATTCATAATATCCTGCTGAGCAGGCCAAGCAAAGCAGACTCTCTCCTTCTTCAGTATGTTCATTTACGCTCCGTCCTTCATCCAGCAGCTTCCGGACAGCATTTACATCCCCATCGGAGCATGCTTCTGCCAAACTGCGACTGCAAAATCAGTTACCACACAGTGAGCTCAAAATACACCTGCAATAGGTGGGCAGCTTTCCTAGGCAAGGAGGAAGCCTTTAAGTAAAGGCTCTTACCTTCAGTGTTAAGCTTTACACAAAAATATACCTTACAGATTTTTTTTTTAAAGTATATATATATATATATACACACATTATTTCTGCAGGTGAAATGGAGATAGTCACTTTCCTTATTGTCTAAATTAGCTTGTTCTCATTAGTTGCTAACTCATAATATGCTCTCAATACAGACCAGAGGGGAGTGTTCAAAGCTGGTTTTTGTGGTGTTTGCAAGACAGGAGCAAACTTCCCTGATGCTATTCCCACTTCAGGAATGCCAGACACACAGAGGCTGTGACCATGACAAACTGCTGACTGCAGGTGCCAAGGCAAATTCCTAATACAGGCAAAGCCAAAAAGTCAGCAGCCAAGTATCACAGAGACCACTAATACCAATACTGCGAGCAGACAAACTTCTGTAACTAAGAGAGCAATCACTCACTCTTCTACAGCTAAGAACTTAACCTTTCTTGAATAAGAACTCAACTATCTGGTACACAGAAAGAGCAGCAGGTTAGAAAGCAACTTTTTTTGTACTTTTCCCTTACCCTGTGAAGCCAATAACCTGCTGGGACACCTACAGATGCAACCTTTGCTTCTGCTAGCAGCAGGACAGCTCCATTACCAAGTACTGACTACAAAATGAACTGAATTTGCAATAAAATTCCATTCCACAGTTGGGGAGCCGGGGGTGGGCAGTACGTACTTGTCCACCTGTCCGTTGTTGTGATTGTTCTCGGCTCTCATCCGCGTCAGCGCCGCTGCCGCCTCGTCCAGCGCGCAGCTGACGGACGACGTCAGTCTCCGGAGAACCTCGGGATCTGCGAAGGCTTTGCCATCGGCAGTGGACAATTTACCAATTCCTTCAGTGCACGTTCGTTCATCAGTCAGGTTAGTAGGAAAGTCACACAAAAGAAATGCAAAGACACTATTTTAGAGTTCAGCCACATGCACTATTAGTTAAGAATCGTTTGCAAACATGCCGGATAATTAGCTACTTAAAACGAAACTATCTGCTAACATTTGCCCAAAGTCTGAATACTTAATTAACTATGATATAGCAGTAAAAACCCCCTATCTTTCACCTGGCAGCTTTGTAACTTGTCTGAAAGTCTCAACTCATACCTTTGAAGAACTTAAAAACACCCCCAAAAAACATCATATTGGGGAAATAAGGATAAATCCTTAATAAATGAATAAAACATCGAAGCCCAAAACCAGAAGTTTGCAAAGCAGGCTTGATTTAATATATTCTGAATATGAATAATTTTTCAACTTAAAACACTAACTACCCCTTTCCCACCCAAAATAAAGCAAAATGAACTGTAATATATCCTTTTTTTTTTAAGAGTAGGAAAAAAACTTTAAATTTTATTAGTTTGAATTCCCAGTAATTTACCAGTCCAAACTGCCCAGCTCTAGCTACAGGCACGAAAGTTACGAAATGAAATTTCAAATATTTTAAAGTATACTTGAAATCAATGCCCCTTGTTCACAGACATAACACAGTAGATATGCTTAGATTCAAGGAAATTTTTTAACAGTTTCTTTGCTCAAGTTTTACTACACACAGGTTTTACTCCTTATAGTTCAGCAGGGTCTATTTAACATGTGCAATCACTGCAGTGTGGACAGGGCTTGTATCTTCATGTACAAATGTGCAAATAGCACCTCCCAGCCACCCACAAAACACCCCAAACGTAAATTAATCGATTTTATCTGCTACAAAAAGCAAATGATTACTGGTTTATAGATCAGTCACCTTCACCAGTCATGAATCAGTAACTTTTCAACACCTTAGCTGTTAAAAAGGGTCAAATTAGATATCAACCTCTGGAAATAAGGCACCTTTATCCCTCAGAAGATTTGGTATGTGCATATCTCTGCAGGTTTGATTTACACCACACTTCCCACAACCCAGCCTGTAATTCCTACAGAATAAATACCCAAAAAGTATTTTAAGTTCAAACGTTGTCTTCAGACAACATATTTCCCCAGTTTGAGAGCATCCAATTTGCTTCTCAATAATTAAGAATCAATACTTACCAAATTTCTCTACCCTAAACCTCTTTATGCCAGCACTCACCAGGCATGGTGTGTGATGTTACCCATGCAGTGCAGTGCTGGCTGACAGCACTGGAATGTGATGTTGCTGATAACAGTGGCAGGAGAGGGACTCTCCATCGAGACAGACATCACCTCTGGGGTGCAGCACTTTATTTGGCCCATGGAAACAAGCAATGGAGGTTCAATGAGCTGCTTAAGAGGCTTGCACATCTCCTCCCTGCCTCCAACACTCTACATCTGGATCCCTTCAGCATTGTCAAGGGGCTACAAAAACCAATTTATAACTAATTACCTGCTCTGCAATGAAGACAGAAATCACACCTCGATCTGTCTGGGTTGGAAGCCTGGGTAGTCCAGAGCAATCCAAGCACAAAAATGAGGGGCCATGGACTCTTTGAGGCCACTGGCCACATGCCCCCTTCTACCTCCACACTGTCAAGGCCATCACCCTTGTGGCATTGCTGTTAAATACAGTGAGGTTATAAACAAGCCTCAAATGCCACAGCTTACACCTCATGTATTTGTGTAAACTGAATTTGCCAGTGTTGTAAAGGGGTTGGAAGTCCTGACATCTCTGCAGCTGGAGCAGGTGGGACAGTGGGGGACAGTCACTGCAAAACTGGGTTGGGACATCAATTTAGTACCAAACACAGCAAGAAAGTGACAGTTTTTACACAGCTCTGCTTCCCCAGGATGGCTCACAGAGTAACTGCTGAGATGTTTACACTAGCTATTTCTGGTGGCAGTGCTGGCTTACACTGCCTTGCAGTGTACATAAAGCACTGCTGAAGGAAAGACAAAGAATTAAGTCTTCACAACTCAGCACTGTCCCTCATCTGGGACTGCTGCAACCAAGGCTGAACACCATGGTAAAACAAGATGGAAAAGTACTCGAAAGAAGTCCACAGGACCCCTGAGCTAAGGCTAAAAACATGTATGTTTAGCTTACAAGGAGCATAACAACTGCAGTTTCCCTCCACTTTAAAAGGGTCTAACTGAAAGAGCTGTTAACAGCTCTCCTGTTGACAAAAGTAGGGGAAAATACGAAGTCCAGCCAAAACACTACCAAAACACCACCACCAAAACTCCACACAACCCAAAAGCCAAAGTGGCCTGGATATCTGCAACTACACTGGATATTTCCATCATTTCAGCTCACCAAGCAGTAGAACTGACAGGCTGCCTGAACAAGCAGGACCTACACTTGATACCCTCTCTGTTTGAAAAGCCTGTAGTGGCATTCATACCTGGGATTTCCAAAGGCAGAAGTCACACCACAGATCTCCTGTGCCTGGTAAAGACAAATGAACCTGACTCACTACAGCTCTCCTATTCCCAAGTATTTGTTTTCATGGATTACAGCTGGTGGTCTCCTGGAGGACTCTCCAACCACAGGTCATTGGCTCTTCCTTCTGGACAGTCAAGGCACACTTACAGCTCGCTCCAGTTTCCAACTTTGCTCCAAAAACCGAGCTATAAACACACCAAGGCCTTTCAGAGAATAAGTGGAAGGTGCCTTTTATTTACCTCACCAGCTAGAGCTCAATCCAGGTGCCATCCTCAGCTCTTAATTTCATACTTTTATATTGCACATGTCAAAACTAATCAAAAGCCACAGAAGACATCAGAGCTGACATTTGTTTGGCTGGTTGGAGTCAAAGGGAGACAGACTACAACAATTAGCACTGCAGACACCCATTCATTCACTCCCCTTTTGCACATTATACTCAATAATTTACTATATAATAACAATTTGAAGTATTTATTTTGCTATGATTTAGGACGACTATGCCAGAATCTCAATGCTGTAATGCTCGTGTGTCTTCTAAATATCTAATTTACTTAATTTTGTGCCCAAACTACTTGTTCTTGTGTCACTCTCACACACACAGGGACTGCAGCATTCTGAATTATGTGCAGGATCTGGGCCAAAATTCTCCTTGCCTCCTCCCATCCAAAAAATACTGAAAGTATCCTTAGAACCATTCTATGCACTCTTGCACAAGAGTGATCACAATTTCTCACATTATTACAGTCTCTCTAATATGTTACTGATCTGACACTACCTGAACTGAACCCAGGGTCTGACATTCTGTACTTCCTGGAATATCACAAAAGCCTCAACAGAGGTCACCTTTCCATCCTTTCATGGACTGATCACTGTTGCAGGTTTAAATCTGAAAAGAGAATATGGGCTCCATTGTTTTTTATTGAGAGCAGTTCACAGTCATTAATCATATGGAGAGGGTGACGTTTCTAATTCACATTTACAGCTTACCACTAAAATTATGAAGAGTATGTTTCTCAGCAAGCCAAAAGGAAGTGCCTTCATCCAACATGAGCTGCCATGTACAGACCAAAAATGTGAATTCAAAAATAGCTTGGATAGAATTACTGTAAAGCCTGTGCCTTCTATCAGCCTAACAACAGTGGCCCTGAAAATCACTATTGAAGGATATTACTGAACAACAGACAAGGAAGAATAGAGAGTGGAGAGACTTTCAGCCGTACTGTGGTGTTCCTGCTTTACCCTCTGCAGGGAAAAGCAGGGCCACTGCAGGGCTCACAGAACCAGACACATCTTCACATCCTCTGTAGTGGGCAGTTCTCCATCTGAACACCTGCTGCTGGAGCCTCGTGCCAGCTGTTCACAAACCCTGGCAGGAACAAGGCCAGCAGCACTATCCAGCAATGGAAGAGGGAGATGACTGAACTCAGGGCCAGATAAAGCCAGATGTTCCACACCTTAATGCCATATTACTAAACTATTTAAATTAGCCTGAAGTTGATTACAGAGGTGTATTAGAACAAGGAACTCCCCTTTCAAGGGAAAAGCTTGCTCATCAGATCCACACCTACGCTCCTATAACCAACACTCCGATTTCCTTGTTGACTTTCGGACTCATCAGGGTATTCCCACCTTGTAACTACCAAGGTTAGAGTTTCAAGGTAACCTGAAATGAGCTGGTAACTTCTAAGTGTGATCCAAGTTTTAACAAGTCAGAGATATAGATACCGCCTCAAAAAAAAATGAAACACCAACAGGTTTGTGCCTTTGGAAAATACAGTTAAGCACCTCATGGGACACACAGCTGGTGTCAACATATACTTTGAACATCAAAGGAGACTGCTCCAAAAAGTTCAATGTATCCAAGAGTAAGACTTAATGTCCAATAATCCTGATTAAGCCCTGCAGATTCAGTGGTGATTGTGTGCTTTCCTGTCAGTTCCAGCACGCTGCATGTTCTGACACACACTGGAGGACATTTACTTGTAACATGTCCAATTTATGTCCTTACATTCATCATAAAGTGTAACTCAACTTCAATTCATACAGAATCAGCTGGGGGTCCTTCAGGGCTTACACACCCCAAAGATAGGTTGTGATGGAAATGTGGACAGCTTTAAAAGCCCAAAAGAAGAACAAAGTGAGAATTGTGGCCTAGAAATGTATCTCTTATCTTTTTAACAGTACTTCAGGAATCTGCTCTAATCAGCCCAGCGTACAAATAGCACCTCAAATGAAGTGAAGAGGGTTCAGGGAAGGAGAGGGGGGAACTTTGTTTTAGGTTCTTTACTGGAATCTCCATTCAGAGGAATTATGAAGTTCTGTCCAAAGCAACTGCTACAGGCTCGAGCCAACGAGCAGCACCCCTACCAGAACAGTGTTAACTCCAGCACACCACACAGCTGCTACAAGACAAGAAAGCAACAAGCAGAACTGAACACATGCTGTTCTCTAAAGTCTCAGGTAGCTAGTTGCCCATGTAAATAACAAAAAAGTGTGCACTTGGCTCCTCTCTGATGATGTCTAAATATTTTCCCAAACACAAGTTTCACATTACATCAGTTTCAGAGCCAGTAAACCAAAGAACAGCATCCTCCGTTTGCTTGTAAAGATGCTTTGCAGTCCAAAGCCAAGCAAACCAAAAGGAACAGTCCTGCATTCACATATCTAATTTGTAGCATCAGAACGAGGGACATAAATATATTTGCAATTTTTTGAATATACTTTAAATATTTACATGTAGCTTATTGTATGCTGACTGCTCAGACTAAAGTCCTCAAGGCAAAAAAAAAGCCACATATTGAGTACTGCTCTTTGGGTAAAGAAATTAGATAATACTAATAATTCATTCTAGTGTACTCATCTTCTAAAATTCATACGCTTTAAAAAACTTTCAGATGAAGTGTTGTTAAAAAAACCTATTTCACACTAAGCTAAAGAACCTTATAGAGTTACAAGGAGTCTACTTGTAGTACAAGGAAAAATAACTGCTTTAAGTGAGAGTATAGTCTGAGCAATGCCAATTGGGATTTTTGGGTAAGCATTTTATTTTGGACAGAAGCATTATCCAGAATGCTTCTCCATTTTTCAGTGGGTCATTTCAACGATACTATTCCCAGTCAAGGAACAGTAGAGATTTGATATGGTAGGAATTATTTTAGCTTTGTTTTCTAAAACACTAAAAAAACTACATTGAGGCTTTCAGTCTTTCCAAGTCAAGCACATGCCTTTGGAATCACTACCACTGAAAATCACAGTTACGGTCTGAGCTCAGCTCAGCTCCCGTGCAATGAAAACTCACTGTACCTCCACCACTCCTGGTGTATTTGCACTCCACACAAGAACATATTCTTTTCTATACACAGGATACAAATTTTCACTATAAAACTATTTTCCTGTCTCACCAAGCGCATGGCACAAACAGAACTCACTGGCTGCAATTGTTATTTTTCTTCTTCTCAATTAGTATTTGGACATGCTAAATAAAACTCATTTAGCATGAAATTAAGAGCTACAGCTAAAGGGATTTTTAAAATTTTTTTAATTAGTATTTTACAATATTTCATGTGTCACCATCACAGTTCCCCAGAGACTTCAAGAGCAGCCGAGTTCTCAATTGCTACACATCATATTCCTGACAGCAAACTGTGATGTTCAGAAATTACATTTTCAGTGCAATCTGAAAAATCACACCCAGATCATCTGCTAAGCATTTTCTGGCAAAAGCAGAAATTTATTCTCCTGGCCTGTATTTCATGGTCTTAATCTCAAAATATCACTTCTTCACAAGTCCATACTCTTAAACATAATAGGAAATCATCCACCATATCGACCAGCAACATTCACAAGTGAAAGGGGATGCCTGAAAAAAATCTCAAAGGCCATTACAACATACTCACAGCTTTGGAGAAAAGTTGCCCTAATTTTCACTTACTTGACACTACAAACTCTTGATATTACACTTGCATATACATTTATTTCAATGCACTTGTCAGAACAGGAGCCAGCAATCTCCATCACATTCTCTCCACTTTCCAGCAGGGCAGCTGGAGCAGTGAGATTTTCCTTTTCCAGAATCAAAAGCCAGGAAGTACTTCTCCAGCTACAATTAGTTCTTACTGTTATTTCAGTAACATTTTGATGGCAAGGGTTCCTTTTTGAGATCATCTCCTTTTACATCAGTGTGCTCAAATATCTCAATCTGAAAACTAATTTTAAATTCCACACAAACACAAATCCTTGATTAACTACTCAATATTCATTAACATTTCTTTTGAGAAATTAGATTCATTAGGTTTCAAATTTAGAAGCTTAGATTTCAATTTAGTCTCACGTCACTTCAATAAGGGTTACCTAGTCAGGGAATTCACTACCTCAGCCACCCATTTCCACTTTTAGTAAAGCTTGGAAGCCCAGTAAGCAAATTCAGCAACGAAAACCAGCTCTGCATAGACTTACAGATGTTTCTAGAAAAATCCCAATCTTCCCAAATAGTCTGCAATTTCACCTAATTCCTCTTCACCAACCCAATCCACCCCATTCTTTTGTTTTCAGAATGCAAGGAAGAATACAAGTATTTGGCAGACAGAGAACACCAGACATATTTTAGTTTAGAATACTAAAATAAAGGATTGGTTTAAACCTTGTAGCAGAGATTTGTCACCATAGAGAGGTCAAACAGGACAGAATAATACCAGAAAAATTATCCACATAACTACCTCCTCAATATTCCTCATCTTATTTAAAATCCTGACCATGCCAGACTTTGCGATGGCAGAACTCTCAATTTTTCTGTCAGTTTGATTTTTTCCAAGCTTCCATTAGGCATCCAATTTCTCCCAGGTATGAACATTAAGTTACCTTTTTTAAAGCTAAAATAACACGAGTTTTCTGGGCCAATCTAACATTTAGCCACTTCCAGAAGGATGACTTTGTGCTCCGCCTCTCCCCGTGTTTCCCCAGGCACTCCCAGCAACCCCACTGCCCTCACACTGGGGGAAAGGAGAGGGAGTTGTCTCTCAGCACAGCAAGGTAAGTCTAACCAGCAAAAGGTCTTTCTAGGCACCACCAGAATTGGTAAGAAGAGGAAACCAGGCAGGAACAGCAAATTACTGCCTATGACAGCAAACAGCTACTAAACCACCTTACCCACCTCATGCACCCTCCCCCATCACTCATTCACAATGTTTGTTCCAAATGCTTGTTTCCCAATCCAGGACCTTTATAAAGAAATTCAACCTTTCAATTTTTCAAGATTTTGTTCCTATTAAACCTCTATTAAAGAAATATTTACTTAGTACAAGGCAACAAGTTCCCAGATGCCTCAACACTGCTGACTCCTTAGAGGACTTCCACAACTTCCAGACACACTCATCCTATTCATCACATGTGCATAAAATGTGCATAAAATCATGCTGATCACTCAACCAAACGCACTTTGATCCCATACTTATTGCATGTAGTTTGTATGGAAGCATGAATTACTCTGGTGTCAGGATTACAGACGTACTTGAGCAGCAGCAAACAGCTTTTCCACTGCAGGTGAGCACCTGGGAGAGAGCTCTGACTCTTGGGTTACCTTGTGTTTTAAAGCAGCTACAATTAGGACAGAAGCAGTATTACAGTGAAAACAACAGCCAGTTCTGTCTGACAGTAACAGCCAATTCTGCCAGCTGTAAATTGTTCGGGTTTGTTCTGGTTTGGTTTTTATTTTTCTAATGAAAAAGAGCACTCTTACCCAATGGCAACTACGATCTTCTTCCCAACTTGTTTTTGATTGCAAGAAAATAATAAGATTTGAGAAAAAGATTTCAAACACAAGCTTAACTTCAATTCAAATTATAAAGGAAAAGAATAGGATCAAACAGTGGTTTATGAACATCTACGTGACTCTGAAAAATATGAATTTGTTTTGGTGCTTTGCTGGGATTAAATGGGAGTTACTGGATATCACAGTTAAACAGGAGCTTAGCACTTCATTTTAAAATTTTTTTCAATGACCAAGTCAGGGATTTTTTTTCAGGTTGTTTTTTTTTTTTTCCACCCTTAACACAGACAAAAGCCAACAATACACACACAGAGTGATTTGCCACAGCAGCAAAACCACAGCAAACTACTTGAGTGCCTTTTCCCTTGCCAGTCTTCTCTTCCCTCCCTCCCTCCCTCCCTCCCTCCCTCCTCCTGCAACAATTCCACCACACCTTCCCCAGGGCCGCAGTACCAGTGAGTATTCAACTCCATTTGTACTTATAGACCTAAACCAAATGCTCTTCTGCTCGTATCCTGCTTGCCAGCCTTGCTGTGATTAGCTAAGGGAAAACTTCATTCCACAGGCAGAATTGTTCGCCTGGCTTTGTTTGGCTTTGAACTGGACACAGTTAAACAGCAGTGTCAGCACATCTCCAGAGCCGGGCAGTCACCTGCTCCCAGCCTGCCCAGTAGAGCGTGAGCACACACATCCCAGCACATCCCAGCATATCCTAGCACATCCTGGCACACCCTAGCATATCCTAGCACATCCCAGCATATCCTGGCACATCCCAGCATATCCTGGCACATCCTGGCATATCCCAGCACATCCCAGCACATCCTAGCACATCCTGGCACATCCCAGCATATCCCAGCATATCCAGCAGCACATCCTGTGGCACATCCTGGCACAACCCAGGACATCCAGCAGCACAGTGCTGGGCACACAGCACTGAACGGCCACACTGCCATCACCCCCCCANATCAAACAGTGGTTTATGAACATCTACGTGACTCTGAAAAATATGAATTTGTTTTGGTGCTTTGCTGGGATTAAATGGGAGTTACTGGATATCACAGTTAAACAGGAGCTTAGCACTTCATTTTAAAATTTTTTTCAATGACCAAGTCAGGGATTTTTTTTCAGGTTGTTTTTTTTTTCCACCCTTAACACAGACAAAAGCCAACAATACACACACAGAGTGATTTGCCACAGCAGCAAAACCACAGCAAACTACTTGAGTGCCTTTTCCCTTGCCAGTCTTNCAGAATTGTTCGCCTGGCTTTGTTTGGCTTTGAACTGGACACAGTTAAACAGCAGTGTCAGCACATCTCCAGAGCCGGGCAGTCACCTGCTCCCAGCCTGCCCAGTAGAGCGTGAGCACACACATCCCAGCACATCCCAGCATATCCTAGCACATCCTGGCACACCCCAGCATATCCTAGCACATCCCAGCATATCCTGGCACATCCTGGCATATCCCAGCACATCCCAGCACATCCTAGCACATCCTGGCACATCCCAGCATATCCCAGCATATCCAGCAGCACATCCTGTGGCACATCCTGGCACAACCCAGGACATCCAGCAGCACAGTGCTGGGCACACAGCACTGAACGGCCACACTGCCATCACCCCCCCAGTGCCCAGCCAGAATCACAGGAGCTCCACTCAAATTCCGAGCTTTGGGCATCAGCTCAGACACTCCTGGATGTCAAGGAAGCATCCAGGCTAGAGACTGAAAAGAAAGAATCTGATTGCTTCTGGGTGGTTACACAAAGTAGTTTTAGACCCCCAAGTCACTCTTGGGGAATTTATTTTAAGCTAAGATTGTAGTGTGTACAATATTTACCCACACAACTAGAAAGGTGGTAACTTGGTAAATGATCCAGAACCAGAAATTATGACCTCTGTAAAGAAAGCTATGAATTTTTTAACTTGTGCCATGAAATATGGAAAAATGCACACAGTTTATTTAATTATTTTACAGCAAAAATATCACAGCTACTGGTTGGCAATTATTCTTCATTTCCTGGTTCTTCCCTTCATGCTTATCAGAGAGAAACATTTTCTCATTTCAAGTCTGACAACTGCTTGGCTCCAAGAATCTGAAAGATACATGTCAAAGAGCTAAGACTGCTACCAAAACATGGAAAAGAGGAACATGAAAGTGGCACTGTCCACTGTGGAAGGGTAAGAAACAAATAAAAACCTCACATATCCCTGGTAAACATCAAGAGAAGAAAAAAATATTCACGCTGAGAAAGGTGCACAGAATTCCTGCTCTTCACTTCCAGCATTCTAACTCAGCCCAGTATTTCATGTCTCATGCTCTTTAGGGCTTGTGTCCCTTGAAAACAAGTTACTTTACAGACGCTCCCATCTATTTAGTGGGACAAGGAGAAGAGAGCAGAATTACTTTCTGCTCTTTGAGTAACCTAAGGGAAGGGAAAGTATCACACCCCTATGGAGACTGACTCCAGGACATGATCCCCCTGCACAACAGAGATGCAGGAAGGCAAGGACTTAAGTAACCTTTGAGTGCTATTTAGAGGCAAACAGTCCACTTGAACTCTTCTCAAAACTTCTGGCACTCAGCGGGAAACTGAGCCCCAATGGGCTGTAACTGCCTTCCTGAATCAGAAAGCAACTCTGACTCACTACAGTACTCAGTGACTATCTGTAAAAAAAAAATAAATGAAACTACTACTACATGTTCAAGCAAAGATCTAAGAGCAAGCTGAGTGCCAGCAACATCACTGAGCTAACTCAGAAGCCCACAGAGTTTAAACTCCAGTTTATGCTAATTATGTATGGCAAAGCAAGCCAGAATGCTGAGTACTTTCAGAGACTGATCAAGTGCACCACTTCTTTAAAAAAACGATCGCCACAAAAATGGTGTATAGCACAGACTAGTGTATAAATGCATGTTTCAAACTGAACATTTGAGAAACTTCATAAACCTTCTCCTCTGCCTAAAATGATCCACAGCCCTTGAGTGTACTTCATCACTACATACATGCTGTGTAACAAAGCATCCTGAAAGTAAGACCTTCGAGAACACCACAGTAGACTGGAGTACCAAAATACCAAAAATCAGAATACTTACAGTCTTCAGAAAGAAAAAACTGAATTTATTTTACCATGACCCAACTTTATACCCACCTACTGTTAATACCACTCTATAAGAACATCCCAGGGGGCTCTTTTTATTTTTTGCAGCATCCTCTTGCAGTTTTAAAAACAAAAAGGAAGAGATGCACTTTCAACCAGGTTCATGAGTCTGAAGCTCTGGTGCTTCAGATGGGAGATTTTGTCCATCAGAGGTCACAGAATCCAACATGTGGCACCACAGAGAACAAGTTTTACTATGTGTCTTCAGATGCAATGAGAAACTTAGCAAAACAATGCGGAGAGAAACTGTAACAAGCATGAATCCAATGGAGGGAGTTGCTTCCAATACTGAGTATGGAAAAATCCAGCCAACTGAGGTTCTACCAAAGCAAACTTCTTTCACTATTTCCTCCAGGCCTTTGCTCTTAATCTGTGTAAAGACTAAAATAAAGTTGTTCTACCCCTTGCTGTGTCTCTATAGCTGGGGAAGATCAGGCATTGGGAGTGTTCACTATAGGCAAAGGCTAATAGCCAAAAGCACAGTGCAAGTTCATCCTCTTTTCATTAGCAAATCTTCCTACCTTCCCTCTAGAGATTTCCAAAACATGCTCCTTACTTGGTTTTGGCAATACTAGACAAAGTCAGGCCAGGTTGGTTAGAACGTTCTTGCTTACTGTGGTCTTCCTCTGCTACTCAAAAGCCAACTAATTCTCTGAAAGCAAAGTCACAATTTTAGCCTTTATAATGATTCTGAGTTGAGAAGCTTTTTTAAAGGACATACTCAAACATGAGTGTCAGAAAACAAAAATATATACACACATAACCAGGAACAGTCAACTTCATACACAGGAATAATCAAATGCATAAACGTGGAATAATTTATAACAGTTCTTCAGAAAAGTAGTGGCAGATTTAAAGTCAAATTCTACTTGCAAACCAAAGGCAAAAAGCAGACAACAAATGGAAATGTATAAACAAAAGCACAGCTTGCAGGACAGATGAAATAACACTCCTCTCTCCATGCATCAATAGAGCTCAACTTCAGTAACACGACTCATTTGGGGCATAAAGTTATGAAGAACAGAAATACAGAGATCACGTACAGAGACTCCAGAGGAGAACAAGAGCAGAGGAAAGTCTAAAGAACATGAGTTAAGGGCAGAGAAAGGTTCGATGTTACTTAGCCAAAAGAAAAAAAAATATAACTGAGGGTGATATCAGTCTGCAAGCCAGCTCTAAGGATGGCTGCACTGGAGAAAAGGGAACACTGAACCTCGATAGATGCATTAAACAAGCAGTCAAAGTCCCTAAAAACCACCAACTGCTTTACTGCATCTTTCTTCCTTCCCTCCTGAAGGTCTTGAAAGGAGGCAGCTCAGTGCTCCCTTCACCCTTGAGTTACATATTTAATACATAACACTGAGGACTGGCAGCCCAAGAAACCTTCTCATCCCAAGGACTGCAGTGGGCTTGGCATGCTGTGGAGCTTCCAGCACTGGAGATAGTCTGTCTAACCAGTTCCTAAAGCCACCTGTCAGGAATGGCACAAGCACAGCTGAATTTGCCTGGGGACAAGGAACAGGATAAAACTAAATCTACTGAGACTTTTTTCAGCCAAATGTTTGAAAAACTTTTAAGAAGCTGTACAGAATTTGAGAGAAAGGTGATGCCTAAATGACAAGTTAACAAATCTTGGTTTGGAAGCAAGCTTTGTTATATGGGGGGAAAAGTCCCTGAAGAACTGCACTGTGCATTTTGTTCCCACAGCAACTACTTTCCTGATAGATACAAGCAGGATAAAAAAAATTATTGCATTATATAAAGTTAACACATCCTAGTATGTATTGAATCTTCAAGTATTTAAACAATTCATATTCACAAAGAATATAACCTCCCTTTTTGTGCAAGATGTTTAATGTACTACAGTTCATTTTGAATCTTAGAGATTTAAGCTCTTAGCTTTCAAAGCAAGGTCTGTAAAACAGCACAAAATAATTTATAGCAGGAAATGAAGATGCTCATACCCCACTCCAAAAAAAGCTACTTGTTTCCATAAGCAGAATCAAAGATGAGTAGCAGTATATTTTACATATTTTGGTTTTCATTAATCTGGTGAAAAGTAGCTTGACTTCCTAGAAATAAGCAGAACTTAATAACTTACTCTATGCATATACTATATTACCATTTGTTTTCTTAGAGACCTGCTTATAATTACTTCCTAAATATGCAACAGTAGTATTTTGTCAAAGGTGAATAAACAATTAAGAAAACCAACTGATTCACGTGCTACATTGCAAAGTATTGATGACTCAGTAAATCTATTACTTCTGACTCTTTAAAAGACTCCAAATATTTGATAAGAGTATAAAAGCGACAAAGGTGTTATAGATAGGTGTGTTATAGCCCACACCAAGAGCTCAGGTAACTCCTCTCAGGTGTCCCCAGACACTCACAGAGCAGGACCCAGGCAGTTTTGGCAGCTCTGCTCCAATGCAATGACTCCTCACAGGACACTTCCGCCAGCTCCAGGAGGGGTGGCTCCACATCCAGGCTACCAACCTGACTTACCAGTCAGTCCAGTATGGAGCTAAGTGGCTGGCACTGGTTACTGCCACCACGCTTGAATATTAAGCTACAGAACATTCTGAAGAATATCCCAAGAAGGGAAATCTGATAGACTGATTCAGATCCAATCATCTGCACACCCCAAAGCATCTAGCCAATACTCAGGCTCTCTTTTGAACACTTCTGAACACTCATTTTATCACCATGTGCTAAGGAAACTACATGACTGACAAATGCAGACAACAATAAAAAAGGCAAACAGATTTCAAGTCAGTGTAATTGAAGTTTTTTAATAAACTCCTAAGACTTCTTGCAGGAGGTACAAGCAAGAGATCGAGGCTGTCAACCTCCTCACTCCTTCCTCACTCTCTCCTGACACATTTCATGAGAAGAGTTACATTCTGGTGAACTCAGACTTCCAAGAGCAGTAACTGTTTCATTTCCCACTGTTCCCATCTCTGCCCCCCTCCCTCCCAAGATCCCAAGGACAGCACCACACCAGAGCCATCTGCTGAGAGAGGAAGCAGAGACAGGGACCAAAGAGAACAACTCTGTACCAGGTACATCCTGTCTCAATTCAGGCACTACCCAGGACTGTCAATAAAGCACTGCTGCTTTTCTCCTGCCCAAACTCTCCCTACATTCCTTTTGGCTGAGGCTACTCCAAGCACTAATGTAAGAAGAAGTCCTGAAATCAATACTGAATGGAAAAAGGTTTTTAACCAGCAATAATATGCTCTCCCCATATTGGAACAAGAGAGCAAAGGGTGTTTTATCTTACAAAAGAATCCAAATTGCAGGAAAAATAAAATATAGCAGAAGGAAAATAGAAAGGAGAAGCCAAGTTCATAAAAACTATATTCAGGACTGAAAAAATCTTGTTAAAAGGAGGACTGCACAAATTGTTTATGGTACGATCACGAAGGACTTGCTGATTACTTATAATTACCTCTGAGATACATACACAGATATATATAAATATGTAGGCAACTTGAGAGATTGAGGAGAACCTTGGCCAAGTCTTATACTTCACAAAATAAAACTGGATTGCTTTTTCTCTTGTCTCTCCCCACCCCCCATCCCCTCTGAAGAAAGGTTAAAATCATCTTCGCCAAAGAACTCCTTACAAAAGTACAGCTTTCAGAGCTGGTAAGGTAACTTAGCCATCTGATACCTAAAGGCATCAATTTAGGTGTTATGACAATGAGACTGTTCTTCACAGCAAAATCCATCTGGAAAACAGCTAAAAAATATGAAGCTGGTACATTTAACACACTGTCAAAGCACGGAAGTTAATTTGACTAAGAGCAGGATTAGACTAGACTTTCTAATCTAAAAGCCTACTAGACTAGAAAAAAAATTTAAATCATGCAAAATCTTGGAGAAATATGATATTAATAATTCAATTACATGCACACAATTCAGTTTATCCAACTTACTCAAAAGCACAACAAATCTGTACGTTTCACATACCATATATTCCTTCCCACTCTGAATCTTTGGATGATGAAGAAAGAAAATGAGTAAGTCATTGTAATGTGCCAATATCTCAATAGGCAGAAGCTTTCCAGTTAACAAGACAGTGGTGATTTCAGTGGCAGTGCAGCTTTGATCCCTAAAGAAACACCTACCATGAAGCCTATCCAAACTGTCCTAGTGAAAACTGTTTCTCGTATTTGCTCTGTATATCGTGTCCATATAACACCAAGTATTTTAGACCAGATCAAATTATGCTGAAAAGCCCTTCCTGCTTTATAATCTCTCACAACAACTGGACTAAGGTTAGATTTTGGCCATGCTGCAGGAGGCTAAACACACTTCCAATTTGATATTGAGACATTTTTACAATAAAGTTACTTCTTTGCTCAAATTCCAGCAATCCTATCTTAGGGGAGGATTTCCCCCCCTCCCCCAAAAAGATCCTACTTCTCTTTTTTCTAAATTTCATAACACCAATACAGATCTAGATATGCATTTGCTATATTCCACAAGCACACAGGAAGAACCAATAAATGAAACTGTTTTCTGCAGATCTCCACTTTTCCAGTTTCAAGTGGAGCTTGGACAACCCTTCAGACATTAAGGTTCTAATGTCCACCTTCATTTAAATCACAGCTTAGCTACTCATCAGCCCTACAAAAACAAACTCCAAGTCCACACATGAATCTTATTCATCATAAATAATATGATCAAAGAATTTCTCTAACCCAGTCTCTGACACTTCCCAAGGGTTCCCTTGGATGCAGGATGAAAGCAAGCTGTGCCTCTCTGGCACTGTTCTTTTAGACCATAGCTCACTCCCTGGTAACTCTTGTTGTTAGTGAATAATAAATGGATTTGATCACATCACAAGGAAAAAAAAAAAGCAGGTTTGGTCAATAGGTTGGCAAGTGAGTACACAGAAATAACATACACAGAGGAAAGCACTCAATCTCACAACTGCTGAATCTACTCTAACCTTTCAGTTTATGCTAAAGCAGGTAGATCTCATTCATATTTTGATCTGTGTTCTATATTTCCACTAAGGAGGTAATCACTCCGACTTTTTGCCTTTCTCGCTTTCAAAATATACAACCTATTCCCCTCCCACCACCCTAGCAGCTTTCCAAAGAGCAGTATCAGGTCTTCATGCCCGAATGAACTATTGAAATTCACAGGTATTAACAGACAAGCATTATTAGAACTCGATTTCTCTTTCACCATTTACTCTACAATTAATCCCTCAAAGTCTCAAATACACCAAACCATTTATGTGAGGGGCTCCAGTCACCTTTAATACTGTATTTCAAGAGAAAAGAAGGATGTGTGTAACTCTGCTCCCTGTTTGAAGGTAAGGATGGACTATTCGCATGTTTCATTAAACAAACTTTTGGCTCAACATTCTCCTTCTCAAAATATTTTCCTCACAAGCCTCTTTGCAAACAATAGTAGGAGTCCTGAAGAACTCACTGCTTACAGAACTCCTCCCTGTGTAGATACTCAACAGGAACATCATGTGCCCCAAAGGCAGCCAAAGTTTCTTTACCACTTTCTCCTGCATCTTTTTTTTCATGCTTTATTGTCAAAGTGTTTCAACGTTAGGATTGAAAAGGGACACACTTAGAATTTCTGCTGGTAGGGACACAGGCACTCAAGCTATTTCCACAAGTGAATTCCCAGAAAACTCTGCCAAACCATGCTGAAACACTATCAACAGGTTATTTTAACTGCAGGGATTAACGTTTTGACATTTCACAACTTTGTGTAGAATTCTGTGTTTTCAATGCAGAATACACCAAATGGGCATCCAGGATTTTTATCTGGCCGTGTGCCTGAACCAACACCTTTCTCTGTCCTCTACAACAACCTGCAGGAAGGACTGCACAACACAAGAGAGTCATTTCCCCTTCCTGATCCCGATACAAGCTGGGAACAGAAAATGAAATGTGTTTAACCTGTGAAAATTTTCCCACTTTGCCCTTTTACCAACACATGCTGAGGAGCCACAAGGAACCCAAGAAGAGCCAAGAGCCTTCAACACCCTAACCATTCATTCCTAGCAGCAAAGAGCTCTCATCTCCAGCTGTCAACTACTGTCCCTAAAAAGGGCACTTAATGGACTTTCTTACTGAATATCCACACAAGAATCATGACTCTTCAGAGCTGAAATATTATTTTAAGAAATCAACCCTAATTAACAGTGGAGGGAAATGTTTCTAGTGCAGAACAGGATTCCACTCTCAGAATACTAATAATCTGTTTAATTACAGCCTGAAAAATGGAAACATCCTCCAAGCAGGATGGTTCTCATTCCATAGGTTATTTTATATACCCCTTCTCTGCTAATAGGAGTTAAACTGAAGGAAGATATAAAGACTTGGTTTGTTTAGGCTAAAACTTCCCAAACAACAGGATTCCATTGTTTTAATTTATCTTCAGTTTCTGAAGGTGGAAACAACTGATATTTACAATGGTCTCTCGGTCTTCAGATTGTAGAACTATTTTTTTGTGAAATAATACAAACACTGACAGTTGTTTAAAGATAGTTGTTCATTAATAAAGTGCCTGTTATTTCACAGAATAAAGTATGGTTGTCTTAACTGAAGCTAATCAGGCAGGTTTTCAGAGGACCAGGCAAACACACAAAATCTGTGTTTGTGTGGACATGGATACATTCATGTGTGTAATTGCTGCTATGCCAAGAGGGGTGAGACACAACCCTCTTGCTAGAAATTTGGCTTAAGGCTGTCACCTTCAACATCCACAATCCTTGAAACAGAGTAAGCAAGTTGAACAAGCAAGTGAAAAAATATCCAGCACTCTTATTGTGGGTAAATACAACCTATAGAAACATTTTCAAGCAGTTCAAATAACCTCTGGCTTCAACACTTGCTTATGCAGCAGCTCTCAACTCAAGACAGCTACTTACAAACAAAACACAACTCCTCCAAATCCTACAGTACACAATAGCTGAAAATCACTTGTGCACAAGTACTTTGAAGAACAATATCCCATGTGGCTGCAGTTGCTAGAACTTACCTTCCAGAACCAATAAACAACATGTCCAGGTGAGATCTGAGCATTAAAGGATTCAGGAAGAATGAGCAAAACTAGTTTTGCAAGTCATACTCATTAAGATCTTAATGACACAGCCACAAACCTGGCATGTGAGAAACCCCAAGAAATCCAAGACACGTTAAACACAAGACTGATTCTCCTCTAGGTTGTAAGGTGGAATCAAGTCTATCACAGGAGAGAGAGATCATCACAACAAAGGCCAAGCTACCCCTGGAAACTACAGACAAGGCTTTAAATGGACTTGTTTGAGCCACAGTTCTGCCATCTACTTTTCCAAGCTATCCTTAATGCTGAGGACTGAACAGTGACTACAACAACAGCAGCAATCACTTGCCTTTGCCAAACGTCAAAAGAACACAAAGGCCTAACACTAGGCTGCCATGATGGAAGCCTAGAAGCTCATTTAGGGTTAAAAAGGGTATTTTCGGCTAAACCAGGCAGATCCAGTGAAGATATTAGAACATCTCCCAGAAACACCAACTTCTTTTTCAAACACTGTCAAATTATGGCTTTTATTAATGAACTACCAGATTCAGAGCATCTTCTTTAGGTTAGCCTGATATTTTTAGTGTTCCAATTCACAGTGGGAAAGACAAGTACAGCTTAACTAGAGAACTTTCCCCAGAGTATTTTCACTCTTTTGATCTCACACAGCCATCAAGTGACATTAATTTTGCCCAGTCTTTTTAGAGAGGGAGATGAGTCCTCAAACACAGGCACTCCTTTTTTGATTTGCTCTTTTTTCCAGATTCCTTCCATTCTGCCCATGTACTTGGGAAAACCAAGGCATGGAAACATCAGCTTAAAAACAAATCATCTAATCCTGGGAACAAATACCCAGCTACTGCTTAGAAATCTGAATACAGCATTCTCACTGGTGATACAAGCAGCAAAGGCACCTCCTGCACATGTCAAATACTGTGGGATCCCTGTGAGCACTGCAGCCCCAGCTCTAAGCACACACCTTGGAGATGCATTGCCCCAGAACACCAGCCAGGTCCACTGCCAATTTATGAAGCCAGAAACAGGCTTTGGGACACAGCAGCCACCAGGTACATGAGAGGAACTGATTTTTATTTTTAAAAGCGCTTAAAAAGGGACTAAATTATTCAAATTCCCTTAGCGTCTTCCCTGCAAAACAAAGTTTGGTCCTCAAGAGTTACAGCAGATAGGCTGCTGCAACTTCCTGCTGACAAAAGCTATGCTGTGGTATAAGGGGTTTTTCAAGCCCAAAATGCAAACAGAACCCAAATCTCAAACCCCTGTCCCCTCTGCTTCCTCAAAATAAAGTTCTCCTGTAAGCCTGTACACAGCTTAGCATCTAAACACCTGCAAATAAGTGTTATTTTATATAGCACTTTAAGTGTTATAACACTCTTTAAGTGTTCCAAAGTAAGGTCTGAAAACTCCAATTTCAGCACACTACAAGTCTGACTATACACCCATGATCATCAAATGGGATTTGTTTCAAAGCAGGCATTTTACATCTTTTTGTCCTCCAAACTAACAAATAATTTTCAAATCCAATGCAAACATCCCAGTCACAAATCATAGGAGAATTTGAATTAGTCAAGCTTTCACTCTTAAGCTAAGAAATGTAGAGGCAACTATGTTCATCAGGTCTGGTTCCAAACCAGGAATGTTTAATATGTATTTTCCAACAGTGATACTTCAGAACTACAGAATGAGAAAATGTTTTTGTGAAAATTAAAACAGAGAAAAAAGTATTTTATCTGTAAATTTCTGGAGTAACGAATCAATAAATATATATTGACCAAAGCAGCAGGAAAATAAAAAGTCATTTTAGCAAGTCTACTTCCTTCTATTCTCTCCTCATTAATCCTCCCTCTGGTAACATATGTAATCTCAAGTCAATGAAATACCATTTAATTCAAATTAATTTTTCTAACTTCAAGCAACCCACAACACTTGTAAGAGTTATGAGCTTGTTTTCCATGTTCTGCTCATCACGGTAAATTTCCAGTCTCTTGAACATCTCACTAGTGTCAAATATGTGCTGCCAGATCCATGTAGAAGTCAGGTTCAGAAAAAAAACCATACAAAGAAAGTACCTGCTGCCTCCAGTAAGGCTTCTAGTCTTGCTTGTGTTTCTGGATCCACAGTTCGCAAATCCGCACCTTCTGCAGCACTCGATAAGAATAACTCCGATGTGGTTTTAAGTACTGGGTTATCGAGATCTTCTTGGTCCAAAATAAATGATTCAACCTGTTTGCATAGTTAGAAAAAACAGTTTTACCATTTTTGAAGCTTTAAGGTAAATCTAAAATATTACCCAAAAAAAACCCCACAGAAATAATCTAACTATAATATCATAACTGTGTTTTAACTGCCAAGAACATATAACATACTTGTAAAAAACATCTGGTCAACTCACTGAAGAGGTAGTTAAAATCACAAAAGAAAAAAACCCTACATAAAAAAAAAATATTGCAAAAAATACAGTTTAAAACACCTTAAGTACAGCAAGGTGAACTCAGATGAAATACTGAATAAGTGTTATGCATGTTTGCACAGTTAACCACCCAAGCAGGCAGCCACAAGAGGCTGTAACATCTTTGTCACCAGAAGCTCATCTACCATGTTATTAATAAAAGCCACCAGTAATGACTTTGGTACAGCTGGACCTATCTGAGCACCAGGGAAAGATGGAATGTTTTCCCGAGATGCCTTTCACCTCTCTTTTAAAAGTAATTTCAACAGAGGTAGCACAAAGATTTTGTTTGTTTTGAGCAGGAACACAAGAGTTGAACAAAACTCAAGCCCAAAACATCTGTCTCCAAGCTGGCACTCGGTGTTAGCCCAGGCTGCACTGCTTTCTGGACAAGAACAGATCCGCAGAAGGATTAAGCAAGCAGGTATTCCAACCGAGCAGCAATAATGCTGTCCCACCAGTGCCCCACGTGACCTCCAAACACAAGCCCATGGAATTACTCAACATAACACACAGCAGTTTTATGACTGCTTGCCAGAGTAAACAAGGAGGATACCTGACTCACACTCTAATGAGAGCAGAGCTAAACTTCAGAATCTCCCAAGTTCAGACATAATTCCCTCTATTTTCAGTAATATTTTAAGACAAAAACCACTATTTCATAATGAGATGTTGTCTGTTACCTGTACCAACACTACCAGTGCCCTAGATATGCCATAGAAATGAGACATTCCTGTTACTCAACCACTGCTGCCCTCTCCCACTTCATATCCCAGGCTCATTTTCCTTTCTCAGTTTTCCACAAAATACTTCCCCCTATTTTTCTCACCCCAGCAGAAAACTACCATTTTGTTTCCCCTGGAAAGGGAAAATTTATACTTCAAAAAAAAAATCAAATCAGGCCATCTGCAAATTCATTAAGTGCTCCATTGTGTGAACAATGTTAACAGGATCTGGGAGCAGCACAGGGCACTGCTATTCAAGAGCAACTTGGGTTGGTTCATTTCTTCCCCTTTTTGATATGGAAATGGCTGTAACTCTATCCCCTGGTGTCCAAGCCAGCCCAGTGTGCCAGTGAAATGCTAACACTGGAATATAATGGGATTCAGGGGAAAAGTATAGCTTTTTAGGAACACATGTCAGTGGACATGTGTGATCCCAGCCAGCTTATGGGTAGTAGATCTTGTGTGCCAGACATAAATATTAAAGGTAAGGCAGTAGGCTCTGATTTGGCGCTCAGAGAAGCAAAGTTTCTAGGTTAGTCCAGGAAAGGTCCTAAAATAAGGCAACTGTCATTGCAAGAAAGAATTGAACATTAAATAAGCAGAAAATTAGCGCTCTAGACCAGTGATACACATTTGTAGTACAAAGAAAGAAGAGCTATTTACAACTCACAGCAGAATGTATCCCTACAGTAAGATGCCCCTCAGCAGAACTCAAATTCCAGGTTAGTCCACAGTCATCTTAAGGACTCCCTGCTTTCATGAGCTCTGATGAAAAACTGACTTCTGGGAAAATTCACCCTTGCCTATATGAGGACTTCAGGGTTTTTCATTTTTTCCCACAAGACTACACAAGGCACTAACACAATGGAAATATTATTCCTATTGCAACATGTTTGTGTGATCTGGTGAAGGGGAGAAAATCCCACTCCATGTACATGACCATTCCTCATATACAGCTGAGAACTAGATACAGGAAATTTTATTAGATGCTTATGGACATTTTTCTTTGTCAACTACACCACTGCATTTAGCAGTCCTCCCTTTTGAGGACATACCAAAAGGAGTAAAAATGTCACCTACCACTGAAGCAACTGCACTTGAGAAAAACAAACACTGCAGAAACACTCAATGGCTCCTGGTAAGCCTTAGGGTTCAGCCTTGGGAAGAGCCAGGCAATCCTCAGGCAAAGGGAAGCAGCCTTGCAGCAACCTGCCAGAAGCTGTCCTGCTGCAAGTTCTAAAACTTCATGGTTTTGACACTTTGGGAAGGATATGGACCATTTTCTCCCTGACTGCTCCCAGCCCAGGCTCACTGGGATATGTTTACTGTATTACAGGCAACAATGCACCTCTTGAACCTAAATAAGTGTCAATTTACCATTCACAAATACTCAGTTTGCAAAGAACCTCTCTCCCCCCAACAGGGAATACATTTTCCTTACAGGAACCTCTAAACAAGTCTGTCTTTTTAACAATGATTGTGCAAACACTACTAATTAAAGCGAATTACACACAGTTTTTACTTAAGAATATAAGTTGGGTAGTACTGGTGCAGTCTGCTCTTTTCACCACTCTTTTCAACTCTTCCTGACTTTCAGCTCTTCTTTACATCAGCAACTGTACTTCCAGAGGCCTTGCACATTTAAAATTTCACAAAAAAATCTTGCTTCATATACAATATTTGCATCATACTTTTATATCACAGGAAGGCAGATGTTTTCATTATTACTGCACATGTTGAGCATCAATTCTGAGGTTTTGGTTTGATTTTTAGTAAGAGCTTAATAACATCCCCATAAAACAAATATAACTTGAGTGTGAAAATACTGAAAATCCATATGCAAAATGTTAAAATAGCTGCACCACCGCCAGTCTCCCAGAACAAACTTCAATGTATTTTCAAGTCAGAACAGACATTTCTGTAAATCAATTCAGTTTCTCTCACACTAAGATGAAGTTGGATAGCTTATCACTAATAGTAGAGTGAGAAATTGCCTAATTGATCAGATGTCTCTTGTGAATGGAAGTGACCTACAATAATCACATGTTAATAATATTTTTTTAAAAAAAATCACACTATCCCAAATATATCAAACCAATTTGAGTTTTCAAAAAAAATAGAAACTTCATTAAGAATCAAAACATGCAAGTCAAAACCCCAAACATATTTCATGTTAGTGTTCCTGGAAGACATAATACACTGCTCATGTGGCAAAATTTTAGGCACTCTGCTCTATCCTAACCAGATCTGCAGCAAAGTGATAGAGTAACCAGTCACTGTGCTATTTTGGGATTATTTTGCGAGCTGCTTTGGGCAGTTAATAAGCATCTTACTTGGGAAGACTCATTAGGAACACATGGATTCAAGATATAACTGCCCAAACAATTCCACCTTTCCAGTCAAAACCCAAGAAGCTGCACAGAGGGCAGGGCTTCACCACACCGTGTGTCTCGTGCTCTTCCACAGCAGTGCTGGACCTTGCCTGAAGCTCTGCCAAGGACTGCAGCAGCCTCCCAGCTCTGCAGATCCAGTTACACCCCTGGTTCCTCCCTCCAGGGCAGCTACATGGCCTCAACTCCATCAGTGCTTAGATCTTAATACCACAACTGAGTTTACTGCAGGTCAGGGGTAGCAAAGGGACTCTGCAGCACTGATGTGGCCACTGCCAATTCTGGTGAGATGGACAATGACACTCAGGGTTACAACACATTCCTAACATTAAATCTAAACTGATCTTCTTTATGTTGCACTACTGCAAAGTATTTCCCAGAATAGCCTGGACCTGCTCACAAATAGCCTGTTCCTGACAGGCTACAGACGATGGAAAAGCTTCCTGGCTAGCTGCACAGCACCATTCTCTCCTCCTCCTGCAGGCAAGGGCAGCAGCACAGACAGTTCATTCTACCTTCTCCTTCCATTTGTGCCAAACTAGTGCTCCTGGGAACACTACCTTTACAAAAAGTGTTGACGGGAAAGGAAGGGTGCTGTTAAACTATTTCCTTGAAATTGTATTTCCCAGGAACCCCTTGAGCTATAAACACTTTTTTAGGGTAACAATACTCTTTGCTCTGTTCCTGGAGTGTTTACAAATAATGAGGACCCAAGCTCTCAAGTGGGACTCCTGAACTCCTATTTTTCATGCAAATAAATGACTACCTGAATTTCTCTTTTGTGTTAGGAAACCCTTCCTGATTATTTCTATAACAACTCCATTTGGACATTTTCATTCCATAATTAACAACGTGTACAATTCTGTATTAGGATCACACTAGAAAGTTCATTTGGATTTGTCTGATAAATCCAACCTCTAACAGTTTATGTTGTTACATCCTTTATTAAACTGAATGTCAATATTGGATTAATACTTGCAATCCTGCTCTAAAAGTTTTAGGGAATAGTGATAGGACCTAGCACTAAGTTACAACTGAAAATGAGTTTGTATTTCAAATTTGACATTCCACATATACAGGATGTCAGCTTCAAAACCATAATTATTCCAAGGAGAAAGTAAAGTGAAGGACTTTGTCCCTCATATGACACTCCTAGATGCTCCCTGCAACAAGTAAGTGCAGCACTATCCCCTTGGTGTGACTTAACACCACCAAAAGGCCTGGTTTTGATTTACCAGAAGATGCACTTTTCAACACTCTTCCTCTGCCAGCCCAGACATTTTTGCAGCTGCTTAAGGTACCTTCCTGCACAACCATTTCAGTTTCAAGAGAAGGAGTAAAGGAAGAGGAAAAACCACACACTAACATGGGTATTTTCACAAAACCTTTCAGTGGGGTCTCGGGACACTATCCTTTCTTGGCATTTCAAAGCTACAGAAAGAAAATTAACATTTCAGGGAAGTGCTCTAGAGTCAGTACCTAAAAAGAACATAGAATCAATGGGAACAACAACTCGGACATAATTAATGATATAAAACCATACCCACTCTGTTTGGCTTGAGCTGTAATTTCTGAAGACAGTTTCTTCCATTAAAAAACAAAAGCTCCAGCCCAAGAAGACAGAAGCTACCATGATCTGTGAATTACCAAGAGAGTATTGTCCAGCACTATGGATGCCATGATTACACCACATCCTGTCAGCTTTGTGGGGTACAGGGTCGGTGCTCAGGGTCATCACCACCTCAATGGAGAGCATATAGTGCATGAAGTATCATTTCCAGTCATTGCTCACCTTGTGACAAGTCAGGCAGCTGTCAGACACTCTCCTAGGTTGCTTTAACACATTCAAAAGGGAGAAAACAAGTAATTTTCTACCACTTTACTAAATTTCATGGACTTACAAATGGATCTGACAAGCTGGAAGATCATTCTTCTGGGAACAGAAAGGAATTAGATCATCTCGGATCCCTGTGAGGCCATAAACCTGACCATGGCTCCATGGCTCCACCTTTAAGTGGAGCTGTCAGGGCTCAGCACCTGCAGCAGCAGCTCTGTAGGGAGAGCATTAGATTGGGAGGGTGGGGAGAGAAGTGGTGCAAATCTGTTTAGCTCTGATTGCAATAGGAAGCTGACTGACTGGAGGCAGGATTATCTAAAGGACAGCCTTTATTCCCATAGATATTAGGCAATTACCAGCTAATGAAAGAAGCAGCTATAGGATCTGGGCTGTGGTGATCTCATTTCAGAACACAGGTTCATGTTGCAGACGCTGCTATAGACACAGTGTAAATACAGGTGGACACAACCTCAAGATTTGTTGCTGCAGGCAAGGAAAGGCCTTCACACACACAGTGTGGGCCATGAGTCCAACATCCACACGTAAAACACAATGTTCTTGATATGTTACCACAGGAGCTGACTAAAATGATGAGAGAGACAGCAGGCAGTGAGCAAGGACTGACATCTTAATGGCTACTCCACCACAGGGTCTCAAGCCTGGCACCCCAAGTCACCAGTCAGATCTCAAAATTACAGCTGTTCTTTGAAACATGCAGAGAAAACAATAAATCAGAATGAATGTTTTATAGTACTACTCTTCCTTTCCAGAGATTGCTTATCCTGGTTTTCAATTTTCTTGCACTCATACTGAACCATAAGCAGACATTCCTGGACAAGCACCTGTCAAAAGGTTCATGTCAATTTAACCACTTACCTGATTTCTCTCTTAAGCAAACAACTGACACTATGCCATTTAAGTAGCTCTGAATACTACAAACTATCTCTTATCTCATGCCTCTGGAAAGAGCTGTCTGATCCGTGGATCTTCCAGAACAAAAGCACTACAATTTATTTTTATTAAAACACTGTTTCAAAACAATAAGCAACATGATTGCACCCTAGTAACCCTCACAGAATTAACACAGAACACACAGGTTGACTCCTCTTGGTACGAGAAACTGGCAGTGTTACAAAGTTTCTCTGTATAGCAGAAAAGAAAGCTTTACTCATGTCAGTAACTACTGAAAAAACTCAAAAGAACTGTTAAAACCAGCCTGTAGCTACCACATATTCAATGTCTGATAAACAAAAATAATTATGACTATATTTTCCCTATGTACAAAACAATCTTTTGCAGCAAGGAGCTGTCATGTACAGAACTGGAACTGACAACTGAAGTTATTCAAAATTCACATCAATCCCAGTAAATCAAGTGCCAATTCTTGACATGTGCTTTATACCAAAGAAAACCTTTGAATGGAGACCAGGAAACTTGACTAAAATAAGCACCACTTGCACTAAGAACTCCTTATTTTCTTGTATTCTATCTCAGTCCACTCTAAATCATGTTTTCAGTGTTCCATCTTCCCCACGTGCTCTAGGATTCCCCCCTCAGCTGTTTTTTCTATCTAATACTCCCACAGAAACAGCCCCTCTTCTTTCCTCACCTCAAACCAAAAAACAGCTGGCATAACTCAGTATTCTCATTTATTAGAACATAAAACGGAATTGTTGCATCAATTTAGCCAGGGCTTTCAGGATGGTGCCCTGCTCAAGTATTAAATCCCAAGCATTAAAACAAACAGAAGGCAACTTTCAAGACAGAAGAATAGATGCATTTGTTTGCTGATGTAAAAGCTCACACCCAAGCAAGATGGGAAGTATTCTAAGCCACCTTCTTGGAAATGACCTTTTAAGATCTCTTTTCAATCCAAGGGGACAATACCTAAATAGAAAAAAAATTGTACAAGTGGATCTTGAATACAATAGTAATTCAATAATCTGAGTCCAGGCAACCTATACATTTCAGACAGAGGACTCTCAACATTTAAAGTGACTAATTAAGTTATCTAGAGGCTTATACCAAACTGAAAATCATCCTGGGTTTCCTGCCCCTCTCAGAGCCCAAGCTAGTGGCAGCTATTGTTTTCAAGGCCTGGATAAACAGGTCTGTGCACGCTGTCCTACTGCCAAAGCAGCAGAAACCCCAATGTAATTCCTGAGCCATCACTTAGTCATTTCAAAGAAACTATCAGAGAGCCCTGTCTAAGCTATAATCCACTGGAAATTCAGTATGTAGCAGTACTAGGGTGTAAAAATGTAACTATTCTACAAAAACAATTGAAAGAGAGACATTTATCGAAGCTGTTGGATTTCTCCTCAGAAATCCTAAAAGTCAAGCACCCACAGGAGAGGCTCCCTTCTCCCCTGGCTCCCTTCTAGGCTGTGGAGGAACATATACTCCAAACAGGTGATGCTCAGAAGTCACCATGACCAAGGATCACAGTTTGGAAGCAGATCAATCAGCCCCAAATGCTGATGTTCCCTCTTCCCTCCGTTTGAAATATGACTGACTGACTACCTACCTGCCATGGGACACTGTTAGTTTTATTTATGATTTTGGAAAGGGGAAAGTTCAACAGATTTAGGGATTTTCCTAGAAGAAAATCTTAGTTAATTAGTAATCCCTGTGTTTTACTGAAGGGAAGGGAGAATAACGTAGGGACCTAGCTAAAACCTAATGCTACAACATGAAGTGTTAAAAATATGTGAGATGACTTTCTGTTGGCCCACTGTCCACCAGTCAGTAAAACCACCTCTTCTTCTTTCTGTAGGATGGGTATGCAGCTAGGAACCTTTGAAAAGCTCCCCTGGCCAGAAGGGGCAGCCACACTTGTCTCTTCTCAGCTACCACCAGCATTCTGACAAACACATCATCATAATTCAACCTTGAGTAACCCCTCTCAGTCTACAGCACCTTTCCTACAGATTCTGGGATGCTTTGGAAGAGCTAAAGATGAAATTACTTTTGCAAAAAATCTCCACTCCCTCTTGAAAGCAAAGGACAAAAGTGAGTAAGGGGCCTCATCTCACAAAAAGCAGGAAAGAAGTAAAAGGATCTAGCACAGAACCAATTCTTTTATTTATGTGTTATCATAATAAGTGTTTTCTATCTGCACTTGAGCAGAACATATACAATACTGCAAAAATCAAGAAATTTTTCTAGTATTTTATAAAACTTTCAAATAATCAACACTACATAAGAAAAAAATTCTCAATTAATGAGTTGCAAGAGTAAAAAGAAGATACTATCCTATAATAGGATGCATTTCCATAAATTTCACTTGCTCAGCATTCCTCAAAAAAAAAAAAAAAAGGCAAAATAAAACCTTTACACTTTCACAACAAAAAGGGAAAACTACTTGTTGGGGGAAAAAAGCCCCAAACTATCTGTATTCTATTACAATATATATCTGTACATATTAGGAATTATAGCATATCATCCTAACTAAATGAACCCCTAAATCCAAATATTAATTCACCTATATCCCTCTTTGTAAGAGGCAGAATGATTTTATAACATAAAGGTTGCAACCTTGTTACTGCAGTCTGTTGCTACAATAAAGAAATATTTGTATCATTTCAAAGTTAAACTAATCTTAGTTTATCACAGACCAAGGTCATATGAGGTATCAGCAAGAAATTTTTTATTTGAAATAACCTCTGAGGCCAGGCACTGCTCAAAAACTTCCTAAATTTACCTAAGTACTTGCACAGATCACTGATTTCTGAAGTTTGCTTACAGTATCCCATTCCAGCAGAAGGCCATTCCCACTAGGAAGATAAGGTTTACATGAGGCCTTTAGTTGGTGCTTGCCTGGTACATGGGCTGCTGCTGGGGAAGAAAGCATCAGCAGAACACAAACGAAAGCCCTGCTGAAGAGTTAGGCTGCAGAGCTCAACTTAAACAGGGCTGCAAAGAGTCCTCAAACAAGATGCAGGAGTTATTTTTCTTGCTTCATGAAGTTTTCAGTGGGAAAGAAACCTAAGAAAGGTTCCTTTTTCCATATAAGTCAAGACTTGCCTCTGTTTCAAATCCAAGAATCACTTTTATTCCCCAACAACAGCTTAATATTTTAAAGGAATCTTCATATATGTTACAAGAACTCAAAATGACCTACTAAGATCAAAGCTCTGCAGCCTCCTCACCTGCAGGTTCTGAGCCCCAGCTGTGAACTCCAACAAACACCCCAATCAGTCCTGGAGTTGGTCCCAGTTTTAAAGGCCAGGCCACATGTGTGCACAGAAGAAGGAGTGCCTGTGCATTCCCTTCCCTTCACACTGACCCTTCTGTCAAGGGAATGCTGCAGGGATCATCTGAGCTCTGAGCAGAGGACAATGTCCCAATGGCACCATCCAGCTGTCCTTACAGCTGGATTTCACTACCCTCCAAGGCAAGCAAAGAGGAGAGCAGCCCAGTATCAAGCCCACAGGGGAGCAGCTGGGTAGCCCCAATTTAAATCAGAATACAGGAATCCATGATTCACTATTAATGCTCGAACAAACCCTTCTCACCCCCCACCAGACTGTAACTAGTCGACTGGTGAAACCTATGTGCAAATTTGTACCTAAATATAGATGTTCTGCTAAATTTGGCAAATCTCTCCTTCCCAAGGAGTTGCACTGCATATTTATGTAATTATACAGTAGTATTTCACATCTTTACTTTCTACACCTATCATTAGAAAACAGTTGCTGACATTTATTTTAGGTCATGTACTCAACCGGGTCAAAAGCTGCACTAAAGGGAGACTCAAGTTCTACAAGAAACCTTAGAAATCAGTTCATTGTAAAATATTATTGAATAGTATTAACCATAACTACACTGCTTGTTTCTGTTACCACAGCTCAGACCTGCAAAGTCACTGAGATACCTACCATGATTTTTCTGCAAGTTAGATACCTAATCAGACTGGGAATAAATGAGCACCCTACTAACCAGCTCTCTGCATCCTGAAGAGTCATCTCAATACTTCTAGAAACCTGAACATGTTATCCCTTGATGTTTTCTAATCAGTGAATAATTACTGGAAGAAAATTTTACATTTTCTTCCACCTCTTACCCCCTCAACTTTGAAAGAGTTTGTAAAAAGAAAAATATCAACTGCTAAACTGAAAACTACATTTTTCAGAGAAAAGGCTTTTCTGCTTAATATTATCTACCTGAATTTGCATCCACTTTTTGAATTTCTATTCCTTATGGTAAAGAAAATGCTGCTATTTACACTGTTTCTAATACAGTGAAAACTAAAATGTCTGAGCATTATATTAACCTCAGAAGTCAAAAGATAGATTGTGCACACCATTTACAAAGCAGATCCATGTTAAGAAGGTTCAACAATACAGCAATGACTTCAATAGACAACACTGCTAATTTGAAACAAACTACATATTTACTCTGAATTTCAAACCCAGTTTAAAAATGAAGAGACCTCAGATTGCAGGGAAGGGGCCCCAGACAAAATCTCCAGGTACTGAACTGCTCTGGAGTGCATGCCATTCAACTACTCATCCTACTCCTTGTAGGAGGTATGTTATGTCTGATTTTTAATTATGCTTTATGTAAATATCCCCAGAGGCTTATGCAATAGGTACAGGCTTAAGTAAGGCGAGCTGGTGGAGGCAGCTCAGGAGAGGGAAGCTGAGAGCTGAGCTGACTCCATAGCCAAGGGCTGGGTGAGCTCCAGTTGTCATTGAAGGCCTCCAAACCCCTGAATTACAGAATATGAGAGATTTGCTACATTTGTACACTCACTGCCAAAGCCACTTACTGAACCAAGCTCCCAGATCCCCTGGTGCTCCTGTCGGCACCGCCAGCTTCTCCTACTTGATTTACAACAGCTCAGCAAACGCACCATCCCCGAGCACTAACACAGCCACATTTATCACCTGCTTCAACTCTTGCCTGTCACACTTTGCTGCTGCGAGGGTTTTTGATGAGGACCTGCGTGTTCTGTGGCCACCAAAGACCCCGTGGACGTGCACTACTCAGCACTGCCCTCCCAGCACACCTTCACCTTGACCTACAGCCCTCCCAGCCAGGGTGGAGGAGGCTGTTTAATGCTCGTGCCTTTGGCACCACTCTAAGTGCCAGCAAAATTCACAAGGAGTGGTAATAATACACTTAAAGTCACACCAAAAATCTCACTCTAAACAACTTGCAGGCTGTGTTCACACCCTGATGAAGCTTAGAAGGCAACTAAGCAACTATTTGCACTGAGGTCAAAACCACCTCATTTCTCAGGCTGCAACCAGCGGTGGAAGTTTCTCTGAGCACCCAGGAGATCCCCAGCAGCCTGTTTTACACAGGAATAGCACAAACCTCCTGGCCTCGTCCCTCCATGCCCAAAGACAAGCTTCAGCTTGCAATTGTTTCTATTTGCATGTGATAATTTTAACTGGCAATTCTAGAAAATATTCTGCACAGCTGCATTCAAATTTCACCTTGTGGACCTGATACAACTCATCTGTACAGGATCCACCTTAGTCCTTGGTTTCTCAATCAAGAGCCCAATCACTACCACAGGCAGACACTAAGCTAGGAAACCAGAAAGCTTCAGTTTTCTCCCAGTTCTGCAAGCCAGGATAAATGGGGCACACCCTCTTCACCTGTAAAATGGGGACAGTACTCTCCACTGTAAAGTACATGGAGATCTGATCTAAGAAATGCAATGTATTTTCAAAAAGGGTAGGTTAAAATATATTGCTCTTTTCATTCTCTAGATAAATGCTTCATTACACTCTTTGTCCTGCACTTCCCTGATGGATTTTCTTTTTTAACTAATTTGCCATTTTGGCCAGTCCAATTATTTTAGCATATTAAACTCAGACTAATATAAGGATACAAAACCTAAAGACCACTGCAGACATGCAGCAGAGCCTACAGAATATTGTACCATTATTTTTATGGCTTCAAAAGTGGAGAGAAGAGTACAGATCAAGGCAGCATGGCAAAAAACTCACTTTTTTTATTTTTTAAATTTTTAATTCTCCCTTTTAGTTCTCACTAATTCCACCCACTGGTAATAGCTGAAGGCATACACCCAAATCAGTGACTCATGGCACAAGACCACAGTCCAAACAGTGACTGACTGGCTTCTCAAAGCAGCGCTGTTCAAGAATTGCAGTGTTCCATCCCTGGACCTTAATTGCCTTTTCTTTGCTCAAAAAAGAAAACAAAACAAGCAAACAAAGAAAAACCTCCACCACTGACAACAGGTGCTCCCTTAGCTCTCAGAAAAAAAAAAAATCCCCCTTGGTGCTCCCAGCAATGTAGCCCAGCCTAGGCACATTCTTCCCACCCATGCTTCTTCCCCAGGTAACTCTCCACAACCAGAAACACAAGACAGAAGAACTCCCCAGGCAATTTCAGCTTTGAGATTAGCCCACCTCCTCTCCACGTGCGCTGGAAAACTTCAAGTATTTCAATTCCAATTAATTTCTTCTGTTCTATATTTTAAATAATGAACTTTTCCCCAGGTTTTTCAAACTAATCATTAAACAACTGTTTGGGAACCTTTATTTTTTTGATCTCAATGCCAATCTCTCAGACACATTATTTATAATAGGCTGTCTTTCTTAATACTTGCTATTAGTCAAAAGGGTGCTTAGTAAACACCCTAGCTGTCCAATCTTCACATCCCTTAAATAATGGGGTGGGTTCAAAAGGGATAAGCTTTTAAAGTAGGACTCTGCTCACCTTGTAAAGAGCTACAAGCACCCTGATATAGCCCACTTCCCATCATTTTCCAGGTTCTGTAGCTACTGCTTTGTATCTTCAAAGATACATTAAAATGTGACATAAAAGCCTACCTAGAGCAGACACTCATCAATTACTTGATGCAACTTCTATCGCTGGTAGATTTTCCAGCTCCCCAAAATGGGTATGTACTGGAACACCGAATTCCTTATGGGACTGAAGGTGTATGCTCAGGAAATTGATCACACAAGGAATGCTCACATACAAGTGCTCATCTGCTTGATCATTAGATTTTGAGTTTAGTTAAACGTCCTGCTGTTAGCACCACTTCTAATGTAGCTTAGGTGGTCATGAGCAAAATGCAAATGTGGACCTCCATCAGTTTAATCACTTTTTTATTCAGATAAGACCTGGTTCAGGTTTTAGGAGGGCTGGACAAAAGACGGTCATCAACAGAAGGCAAAAAATTTAGCCACATAAGGATGACTGCAGGCTCCCCTCCTTCATCTCTTCAGGAGGAACAAGGACACATCCTGAAGTACATTTGCTTGGCCTCCAAATAAAAAATGATATACATCACCTTGGCTATTTTATTCCTCCTGCAGAAGCCCAAAGGAACTGCAAAAAGCCTGCAAGCAGTAGCCACTTTCTCCCACTTTCCACTAAAACTATGTAAGGGCTGCGATGCAGCTGTGATCCCATCTTTTGCTAAGAGACTACTAAGGAAAGAAGATTCACCCTTTGGTGCAGCAGTGACAGATAAAAGCCTTCATTTACCCTCTCTCCCTAGGCTACATAAAGCACCATTAGATGCCAGTTTACAGGTCCAACAACGCTTCATTTGGGTTGGGATAGGGCCCCCGTCCCTCCCCCACACCCTCCCTTTAAACCTCTCCGCAGGTTTGGAAGATCAAAGGAAGACACCTCCATTACCCTCTTCCATTTTGTTGGGTAAGAAATATTTCTGTTGCATAAAAGCGTGTGTGTATAGCTATATCTACAGGAATGTATCCGTGTCTGGGAACCCCGAGTCCAGGGCAGCAATAGTGGGGCTGACGGCTTCACTTTGTTCTCCGTCGGCTGCAGGATTCTCGCTTCCCCCTCCAAACCCGCTCCCAGGTGGAAGCCGCTCCGTGAGGTCAGGACACATCCTCACCCCGTTCCGCGGCCGCGGCGAGCAGGGGGCCCGGCCGCCCCCGGCCCTTCCCCGGGGCCGCCGGGAGGCGCGGCGGGGCGAGACCCCCGCGCTCGCTGCCTCCTCCACGGCCCCGGGCCGCGCTGCCG